>JARQOD010005833.1:0-45968 GCA_033576555.1 Oophaga sylvatica
AAAAGGCCTCAAGACAAGAGAAGACCTAACAAGTCCTAAGTGCCCCAAGAACAATGGAAAAAGCCTTTAAGAAAGGTCTTGAGACCTAACAGAAATTCGAAGAACCATAGAGAAAAGTCCATCAAGTGCGCCCCAGGAAAACATACAGAAAAGCCCATAGAGAAAACTTAAAATGAGAATCCTCTACAGGACTAACCTATAGAAAGTGCCTGCAAGAACATGGAGAAAACCATAAGAAAAGTGCTCACCCTAAGTGAACATGGCGAAGAACCTATAAAAAATTCATCCTCCCACAGTGACACATGAAGAAACCAAGAGAAAAGTGCTCTCCTCTGCACAGGAAACATAGAAAACCTCCCCCAAGTACACATGAGAAGACCATAGAGAAAAGCCCATCGACGTACCTGAGAGGACCATAGAAGTGCCCACCTAAGAACATGAGAAACCTATACAGAAGTGCCTCCTCTAAGTAACATGAGAGACCTATAAACAAGTCCTCTACAGTGAAAAGTGCTTCCATGACCAGAGAAGACCATAAAAGTCTCCCACGTGACCTGAGAACATAAAATTTCTCTAATACAGGAAGAACATAAGAATCCCTCCTACATGACCAGAGAGAAACATAGAACCAATGAGAAAAGTGCCTCCTCCCTACAGTGACACATGGATGAAGAACTTATACAGAAAAGTTCTTCTCCCTACAGTGACACATGGAGAAGAAACCAATAAGAAAAGTGCCTCCTCCTACAGTGACATGGAGGAAGAACCTATACAGAAAAGTGCCTCCTTCCTAGAGTGACACATGGATAAGAAACTAATAGAGAAAAGTGCCTCCTCCCTACAGTGACACATGAAGAACCTATAGAGAAAAGTGTCTCTTCCCTGCAGTGACACATGGAGGAGGAACCTATAGAGAAAAGTGCCTCATCCCTACAGTGACACATGGAGGGGAACCTATACAGAAAAGTGCCTCCTTCCTACAGTAACACAGGAGGAAGACCTATAGAGACAAGTTCCTCCTTCCTACAGTGACACATGGAGAAGAAACTAATAGAGAAAAGTGCCTCCTCCCTACAGTGACACAAGGAGGAAGAACCTATAGAGAAAAGTGCCTCTTCCTACAGTGATACATGGAGGAGGAACCTATAGAGGAAAGTGCCTCATCCCTAGTGACACATGAAGGAGGAACCTATAGAGGAAAGTGCTCATCACTACAGTGACACATGGAGGAGGAACCTATAGAGGAAAGTGCCTCATCCCTACAGTGACACATGGAGGAGGAACCTATAGAGGAAAGTGCCTCATCACTACAGTGACACATGGAGGAGGAACCTATAGAGGAAAGTGCCTCATCACTACAGTGACACATGGAGGAGGAACCTATAGAGGAAAGTGCCTCATCACTACAGTGACACATGGAGGAGGAACCTATAGAGGAAAGTGCCTCATCCCTACAGTGACACATGGAGGAGGAACCTACAGAGGAAAGTGCCTCATCCCTACAGTGACACATGGAGGAGGAACCTATAGAGGAAAGTGCCTCATCCCTACAGTGACACATGGAGGAGGAACCTATAGAGGAAAGAGCCTCATCACTACAGTGACACATGGAGGAGGGACCTATAGAGGAAAGTGCCTCATCACTACAGTGACACATGGAGGAGGAACCTATAGAGGAAAGTGCCTCATCCCTACAGTGACACATGGAGGAGGGACCTATAGAGAAAAGTGCCTCCTCCCTACAGTGACACATGGAGGAAGAACCGATAGAGGAAAGTGCCTCATCCCTACATTGACACATGGAGGAGGAACCTATAGAGGAAAGTGCCTCATCACTACAGTGACACATGGAGGAGGAACCTATAGAGGAAAGTGCCTCATCCCTACAGTGACACATGGAGGAGGAACCTACAGAGGAAAGTGCCTCATTCCTACATTGACACATTGAGGAGGAACCTATAGAGGAAAGTGCCTCATCCCTACAGTGACACATGGAGGAGGAACCTATAGAGGAAAGTGCCTCATCACTACAGTGACACATGGAGGAGGAATCTATAGAGGAAAGTGCCTCATCACTACAGTGACACATGAAGGAGGAACCTATAGAGGAAAGTGCCTCATCACTACAGTGAGACATGAAGGAGGAACCTATAGAGGAAAGTGCCTCCTCCCTACAGTGATGCATGGAGGAAGAACCGATAGAGGAAAGTGCCTCATCCCTACAGTGACACATGGAGGAGGAACCTATAGAGGAAAGTGCCTCATCACTACAGTGACACATGGAGGAGGAACCTATAGACGAAAGTGTCTCATCACTACAGTGACACATGGAGGAGGAACATATAGAGGAAAGTGCCTCATCACTACAGTGACACATGGAGGAGGAACCTATAGAGGAAAGTGCCTCATCACTACAGTGACACATGGAGGAGGAACCTATAGAGGAAAGTGCCTCATCACTACAGTGACACATGGAGGAGGAACCTATAGAGGAAAGTGCCTCCTCCCTACAGTGATGCATGGAGGAAGAACCGATAGAGGAAAGTGCCTCATTCCTACAGTGACACATGGAGGAGGAACCTATAGAGGAAAGAGCCTCATCACTACAGTGACACATGGAGGAGGAACCTATAGAGGAAAGTGCCTCATCCCTGCAGTGACACATGGAGGAGGAACCTATAGAGGAAAGTGCCTCATCACTACAGTGACACATGGAGGAGGAACCTATAGAGGAAAGTGCCTCATCCCTACAGTGACACATGGAGGAGGAATCTATAGAGATAATTGCCTCATCCCTGCAGTGACACATGGAGGAGGAACCTGTAGAGGAAAGTGCCTCCTCCCTACAGTGACACATGGAGGAGGAACCTATAGAGGAAAGTGCCTCATCACTACAGTGACACATGGAGGAGGAACCTATAGAGGAAAGTGCCTCATCACTACAGTGACACATGGAGGAGGAACCTATAGAGGAAAGTGCCTCATCACTACAGTGACACATGGAGGAGGAACCTATAGAGGAAAATGCCTCCTCCCTACAGTGATGCATGGAGGAAGAACCGATAGAGGAAAGTGCCTCATTCCTACAGTGACACATGGAGGAGGAACCTATAGAGGAAAGAGCCTCATCACTACAGTGACACATGGAGGAGGAACCTATAGAGGAAAGTGCCTCATCCCTGCAGTGACACATGGAGGAGGAACCTATAGAGGAAAGTGCCTCATCACTACAGTGACACATGGAGGAGGAACCTATAGAGGAAAGTGCCTCATCCCTACAGTGACACATGGAGGAGGAATCTATAGAGGAAATTGCCTCATCCCTGCAGTGACACATGGAGGAGGAATCTATAGAGGAAATTGCCTCATCCCTACAGTGATGCATGGAGGAAGAACCGATAGAGGAAAGTGCCTCATTCCTACAGTGACACATGGAGGAGGAACCTATAGAGGAAAGAGCCTCATCACTACAGTGACACATGGAGGAGGAACCTATAGAGGAAAGTGCCTCATCCCTGCAGTGACACATGGAGGAGGAACCTATAGAGGAAAGTGCCTCATCACTACAGTGACACATGGAGGAGGAACCTATAGAGGAAAGTGCCTCATCCCTACAGTGACACATGGAGGAGGAATCTATAGAGGAAATTGCCTCATCCCTGCAGTGACACATGGAGGAGGAACCTGTAGAGGAAAGTGCCTCCTCCCTACAGTGACACATGGAGGAGGAACCTATAGAGAAAATTGCCTCTTCCCTGCAGTGACACATGAAGGAGGAACCTATAGAAACAAGTTCCTCCTCCTACATTGACACATGGAGGAGCCTATATAGAGGTGCGCCTCTTATATATAGTGGCCAACGTCAGAGATATGTAATGTTACAGACCTGCTTTTCTGCCTCAGGGACTGGAAGCTTTGCACGGTACACAATCATAGAAATGCTACATAATATATGAAAACTACAAAATGATAAAGACTCAAAACCACATCTGAATGTAACCAATGATGTAAAAGAAGGAGAAAACACTGCTTTACACTGACCAACAAGGAGTCCATGAGTGAATCCGACTAGTGGTGCACCCCGGGTGATGGCTAAGCTCTCATCCCGATATACTCTTGGATGTTCTATCAGATTTTTATCTAGTTGTAATCACCAGAGGCATCTCATGAAGATCATCAATATTCTAGAGCCACTGTCTCCTCAGCTTTTCAGTAGAATCCTAATAGTATATGACTACATTCAACATGATGAGGATGGTAGAGAATCCCAGAAGTCACCTAAGCTGTGAGATGACCCAAAACTCAATGTCTCAGATCTGTCAGCCCCACCAGGAGGTGGTGTCCTGCATGAGGAGAACATCGGGGTGGAAGGAACTCACAAAGGTTTAATGCATATCCCTCACACGTGACATAAAAGTGGCACAAAATGATTTGTGATTCTGTATCCCCCCTCAGGGTTGAAGGACCTTCGATATCTTTGTGGAGCTCTGTGGCTCCATTCTTTAGCCGCGGCCTATAGAGCTGGCTCCTATCATACAGTCCATGTTTCCTGTGCAGCAGCCGCCTGGCATTGAGTGCTCACATGTCTCTGTCCTCTCACCGCTGACTTCTGTGTGAGGTGTAGGGGTTCGGGTCATTACTGGGGTGCATGGATCCATCCAACATTTCACAGATTAGGGATGGGACGTCTTCTGAGTGACTTACAGAATGAGAGGATCGTGTCTGATCTCTGTGTCATGGAGGAAACATCGTAATCAGAAAACAGAGATAATGTGAGAACTTTCCTCATAGATCAGAAGAAAGAAATTCTAGAAAATTCCTAGGATAGAAAATTATAAATATCTGTGCACCCAATGAAGGAGGTTCCTGGGCCTGCAGCGAGATATCACCCGAGGGATCCAACAGCCTGCTCAGATCTGTACATAGCGCAGACATTGCTCACAATCCGGGAGTTTATACAAGGCATCCGGCCATCAATCTCCGCCGATTTCACCGGTATGTTTTCACTCAAACCTATCGGTGATGAGCGATTGTTCTGAAATTAATTTTCTATTTTCGGGAAATTTGACTGAGAAATTCTATTTACAACCAATATTTAGAGTTGAGAGTCCTCAGTGGTTGATACCTTTTAATGGCTAACTGAAAAGATGGTAACAAATTGCAGCTTTCGAGACTCCTCAGGTCTCTTCATCAGGCGAAGACTAATACAACATCTGAAGAATCACATATTTATACACAAAACAGCACAGAAAAAATGCAATAGGTAAGACAAGTGACGTGAAGCAGAACTGTCATTATGGGAGATAGAGATGAACATAAATATTGGACCAGTTCATAGATAAGGAGTGTGAAAGGTTTATTGCCCTCTGATTGGGGTCTGGTAATGTTTTGTGATGTTTTCACAGGGTCTTTGGAGTAAATTCCTTAATTGATGTAAAACGTCATAAATCCGTGTGGCAAAACATTTTTCTTCCCCTGGTCATAGCATGTGGGATATGAAATTACTTGTATTGAAAGGTAGCTTCACATCTCAGAGACACAGAAGAGTTTGCGAATACAAACTGATGGTGACCTTTGACACTCTTAATGCTGGAATGAACCTGTCACACGGATGTATGACGTTTTACATCAATCTACTGGCTAACACGGTACAAAGATATACATCTTTACTGTATTTACAACCAGTCATTTTGCTGCGAATCGCAGGAACTGCAAAGCCTGTCATTGCCCTGAAGAGAGGTGGAACACTCTGGAGTCTCCTAGGACTGTGATGAGCCCCTTACGAGCTCTGTGTCAAAAACATGACCTGAGAAATGTCACAGTGACGTCAGCAGATCTGGCTGAATGGATGGTAACTGGTGGGATCGTGATTAAGAGCACACTGCACCCCATCATAAAGATCTGTGCAGTGTGGGGCGCCCACCATGTGAGGCCGTCATAGAGGTCAATTTACCACAATTGTCACCTTCACAGAAAGGAACGACCCAAAAGTGTAAGGAAAACACAAATTCTCCAAGCCAGACAGCAGACACCGGTGGAGCGAGTGCACACCTCAAATTAGACCGATCAAACAGCGGCGCTAAAGTTCTGCAATGTGAGACGCGCACACTGTCCGACAGACACAGAGATCATCATATAAAAAAATATCACACACACACTATTTGTACAGTATATCACCGCTGCACTGTCACACACTATCTGTACAGTATATCACCGCTGTACTGTCACACACTATTTGTACAGTATATCACCGCTGTACTGTCACACACTATCTGTACAGTATATCACCGCTGTACTGTCACACACTATCTGTACAGTATATCACCGCTGTACTGTCACACACTATCTGTACAGTATATCACCGCTGTGCTGTCACACACTATTTGTACAGTATATCACCGCTGTACTGTCACACACTATCTGTACAGTATATCACCGCTGTGCTGTCACACACTATCTGTACAGTATATCACCACTGTGCTGTCACACACTATCTGTACGGTTTATTGCATTTGCGTTTTTAGAGTTTTGGATAACTAGAAGAGGAAGACCTGTGAAGTCTCAAACTTCAAGGTTAGATTTCAGAAAGGCAGATTTTAAGGGACTCAGAAAGAGAATTGGAGCGATCCAATGGCAGGATATCCTTAAGGAAAAAATGTCCAGGAAGGATGGAAAATCTTGAAAAATGAGATTCTCAAAGCACAATCGTTAACAATTCCGAAAAGAGGGAAGAATGGGAAGCATTTAAGGAAACCAGGATGGATGAACACAGAACTTAAACTCATGCTAAAAAGGAAGAAAGAAATGTTTATCAAATGGAAAGAGGGAGGTATATCTAAAGAAGAATATAATGCTGTCTGCAGAACCTGCAGGGCACAAATCAGATTATCTAAAGCTGACAATGAATTAAAGCTTGCAAGAGAAGTCAAAAGCAATAAAAAAGGATTTTGGGGATACGTCAAAAGTAAAAGAAAAGTCAAAGATGCTATAGGATTTTTACAGGATGAAAATGATGAAATGGTAAGTCAGGATGTTGAGAAGGCTGAACTTTTAAATTCCTATTTTGCATCTGTTTTCTCTCACAAAAGAAATGTAACATCAATTGATCTTCACTGTCCTATTAAAGGAATAGAAGAATCCAGGATATCTATAAACAGAAAAATAGTGAGGAAACACTTAGCTAACCTAAATGAATTCAAGTCTCCAGGTCCAGATGAATTACACCCCAGAGTACTGAAGGAGATAGCAGAAGAATTTTTTTAACCACTCTCCATAATCTTTGAAAATTCTTGGAGAACAGGAAAAGTCCCAGAAGACTGGAGAAGAGCAAATGTTGTTCCTATCTTTAAAAGGGGGAAGAAGGTGGACCCAGGGAACTATAGGTCAGTGAGTCTGACATCTATACCAGGAAAGATCTTTGAACAAATTATTAAACATGTATGTAAGTACCTGGATAAGAATGAAGTGATTAAACAGAGTCAGCATGGGTTTGTAACTAATAAGTCATGTCAGACTAATTTAATTTCCTTCTATGACAGAATCACTGACTGGGTGGATCAGGGAAATGCTGTAGATATAGTATATCTTGACTTCAGCAAAGCATTTGATAAAGTATCTCACACAATCCTTATTGAAAAATGACTAAGTATTGAATGGACAAGGCAACTGTTAGGTGGATTCATAACTGGCTTAGTGATCGGACTCAAAGAGTGGTCGTAAATGGCTGCACATCCAGTTGGAAGAATGTCTCAAGTGGGGTACCACAGGGCTCTGTCTTGGGCCCTGTATTGTTCAACATCTTTATCAATGATTTAGATGAAGGAATTGAGGGTAAACTGATCAAATTTGCTGATGACACAAAGCTAGGAGGGGTAGCTAATACTAGAGAAGAGAGAGAGGATTCAAAAAGATATAAATAAACTGGAGCAGTGGGCAGCAACTAACAGAATGGTTTTTAACAGGGAAAAATGCCAAGTACTACATCTGGGCAATAAAAATGAAAAAAGCATATACAGAATGGGAGGAATAGGGCTAAGCAACAGCACATGTGAAAAAGACTTGGGTATACTAATAGATCACAGACTGCACATGAGTCAACAGTGTGATGCAGCAGCAAAAAAGGCAAATACAATTCTGGGATGTATTAACAGAAGCATACAGTCTAGATCACGTGAGGTCATTATTGCCCTCTACTCCTCTTTGGTCAGACCTCATCTGGAATACTGTGTCCAGTTTTGGGCACCACATTTTAAAGAAGACATCAACAAACTGGAGCAAGTTCAGAGAAGAGCGACCAGAATGGTGTCCGGTCTGCAAACCATGTCCTATGAGGAACGGTTGCAGGATTTGGGAATGTTTAGCTTGCAAAAAAGAAGACTGAGAGGAGACTTAATAGCTGTCTACAAATATCTCAAGGGCTGTCACATTGTAGAAGGATCATCTTTATTCTCATTTGCACAAGGAAAAACTAGAAGCAATGGGATGAAACTGAATGGAGGAGACACAGACTAGATAATAGAAAAAACTCTTTGACAGTTATGGTGATGAATGAGTGGAACAGGCTGCCACGAGAGGTGGTGAGTTCTCCTTCAATGGAAGTCTTCAAACAGAGGCTGGACGGACATCTGTCTGGGATGATTTAGTGAATCTTGCTTTGAGCAGGGGGTTGGAGCAGATGACCCAGGAGGTCCCTTCCAACTCTACCATTCTATGATTCTATGATATCACGCTGTGCTGTCACACACTATGTGTACATTTTATTCACAACTGAGTTGGAAAGACACTCAGCAACAACGGAGTCACACAAAAGTATAAATGACCAAACCAAATAAGTAATATAATATAATAAATCAGTTTAAGACCTGATGGAGCTTCAGTTTCCATACATACGATCCAATATGCTTTATGAGTCCACAAAAGAGTAAGCCACCATCATGTCCTACCTTCGTGTTCTCCTCAGACGCCCCCAATCTTGTGTCACTGCTCCAGTCTCAGACAGTATTTATACCCCAGTAGTAATTATCTGGAGCCATGCCTCTGACCAGCACTGATGTCACTTGAGGAGTTATGTCGCCCGGTGACTTTCAGGACCTGGAGGAATAATACGTCAATGATTGTTGACTTCGAGCTTTCTGGCAGTCACTGTGTAGCTTGCGGACAAAATTCTATTGAAAATCTTCCTGACATTGGGCCCATCCTTGTGTTACTGATCAAAACCAGCACAAATGTAAGAGAGGAAGCTGGAATGTTCTCTGTGTCATGATCTCGAAACGTTTGTGTCCTTGGATGAAGACTAATGAGTTACTAAAGAAGGTAAACGCTACGTTAGAAAATGCATACAGCACAAGTGTGGTGATAAGATCAATGCGATAAAAAATACATTTTATCAACATCACAGATTAAATAAATTATTAATAAAATGTCACAGAAGAAAAACATCAGAAAACGCAGAGACAAAACACCTGGAGTAAAGTCAATCAAGTGCAGAGTGTCCTTGGCACAATACCTGGCTGGATCCGCCAGCAGGGGTGAAACGGTCACATAAGGGCACCATTAGAAGAGATCTGACGGGAGGGCTACAAAATGTCCGACCATACACGAGAACCACAGGACCACTACAAGACCACAGGAAAGAGTGCGGTAGACTTATGTACAGGTGATCCTACCGACCACCATCAGGTCTACCAGTGCCCATTGCTCCCAACATGCATTTCTGCTTTACAAGGTAAAGTTTATGGGAAGAGAAGAGTTGGTTATTCCTGTGTAGATGAGATATGAAGGCTGCAGTCGACCAGAGGTGATGTTACGCCCCTGCCTGACTATTAGCACCACGCCGGATCCCTGCTCTGGCTCCACTCACCTGCGCTGCGGTCGGCTCTTCCCTTTCCCATGCTCTGCATGTTTCCAGCAGAGCTTCGAGATGGGCCTCCAGCCATGTCCTTAGGACACACACACGACCTCTTAACCCCTTAACCCCCAAGGGTGGCTTGATGTTAATGACCGGGCTAATTTTTTACAATTCTGACCACGGTCCCTTTATGAGGTTATAACTCTGGAACACTTCAATGGATCTTGGCAATTCTGAGAATGTTTTCTCGTGACATATTGTACTTCATGTTAGTGGTAACATTTATTTGATATAACTTGCGTTTATTTATGAAAAATGGAAATATTGTGAAAATTTTGAAAATTTCGCAATTTTCAAACTTTGAATTTTTATGCTCTTAAAGCAGAGAAATGTCACACAAAATAGTTACTAAATAACATTTCCCACATGTCTACTTTACATCAGCACAAATTTTGAACAAAATTTTTTTTTGTTAGGAAGTTATAAGGCTTAAAAGTTGACCAGCGATTTCTCATTTTTACAACAAAATTTACAAAGCCATTTTTTTTAGGGACCACCTCACATTTGAAGTCACTTTGAGGAGTCTATATGGCAGACAATACCCAAAAGTGACACCATTCTAAAAACTGCACCCCTCAAGGTGCTCAAAACCACATTCAAGAAGTTTATTAATCCTTCAGGTGCTTCACAGGAATTTTTGGAATGTGGAAGAAAAAATGAACATTTAACTTTTTAGTCACAAAAATTATTTTTTACAAACAATTTCTTTATTTTCACAAGGGTAAAAGGAGAAAATTAAAGATAAAGTTGTTGTGTAATTTCTCCTGAGTACACCAATACCCATATGTGGGGGAAAACCACTGTTTGGGCACACGGCAGAGCTCAAAAGGGAAGGAGCGACGTTTGACTTTTTCAAACCAAAATTGGCTGGAATTGAGATTGGACGCCATGTCACGTTTGCAGAGCCCCTGATGAGCCTAAACAGTGGAAACCCCCCACAAGTGACACCATTTTGGAAACTAGACAACCTAAGGAACTTATCTAGATGTGTGGTGAGCACTTTGAACCCCCAAGTACTACACACAAGTTTTTAACATAGAGCCGTGAAAAAAAATCATATTTTTTCCACAAACATGATCTTTTAGTCCCCAATTTTTTATTTTCTCAAGGGTAAAGAGAGAAATTGGACCCCAAAAATTGTTGTCCAATTTGTCCTGAGTACGCTAATACCCGATATGTGGGGGAACCACTGTTTGGGCACACGGCAGAGCTCGGAAGGTAAGGAGCGCCGTTTGACATTTTCAAAACAAAATTGGCTGGAATTGAGATCGGACGCCATATCGCGTTTGGAGAGCCTTGATGTTCCTAAGCAGTGGAAATCCCCCAATTCTAACTCCAACCCTAACCCCAACACACCCCTAACTCTAATCCCAACCCTAACCCTAACACACCCCTAACCTAATCCCAACCCTAACCATAACCCTAACCACAAATCTAACCCTAAAACACCCCTAAACCTAGTCCCAACCCTAACCCTAATCCCAACCCTAATCCCAACCCTAACCGTAATCCAAACCCTAACCCCAACTCTAGCCCCAACCCTAACCCTAATCCTAACTTTAGCCCCAACCCTAACCCTAACTTTAGCCCAACCCTAACCCTAACACTAATTGGAAAATTGAAATAAACTTTTGTATTTTATTATTTTTCCCTAACTAAGGGGGTGATAAAGGGGGGTTTGATTTACTATTTATAGCGGGTTTTTATGATTGGCAGCTGTCACGCTAAAAGACGCTTTTTATTGCAAAAAATAGTTTTTGCATCCCCACATTTTGAGATCTATAATTTTTCCATATTTTGGCCCACAGAGTCATGTGAGGTCTTGCTTTTTGCGGGACAAGTTGACGTTTTTATTGATACCATTTTTGGGCACATGACATTTTTTGATCACTTTTTATCCCGATTTTTGGGAGGCACAATAAACAAAAACCAGCAATTCATGAATTTCTTTTTTGGGGGGGCGTTTATACCGTTCCGCGTGTGGTAAAATTGATAAAGCAGTTTTATTCTTCGGGTCAGTACGATTATGGCGATACCTCATTTATATCATTTTTTTATGTTTTGGCACTTTTATACAATAAAACGATTGCTAGCTATAACTTTTATTTTTTCGCTAATGACGCTGTATGGCAGCTCATTATTTATGGGACAAGATGACGTTTTGAGCGGTACCATGTTTAGTTATATCCGTTTTTTGATCGTGTGTTATTCCACTTCTTGCTCAGCGGCATCCTCCAAACTGTCCGGATTGGGGGACTCCCATTAGACCTCCCACCCGCTGTCCTGCGGGGATGGTTGTGTCCGCAGTGAGATAAGCTCCCATGCACCCCTTCCTGCCCTCCCTGTCTCTACACCTCAGCCTCTCACAGCAGAGCAATGACGCTGCTTTGCTGTACTCTTCTGTGCCCACAGGACCTGTGAAGAGGTCACAGGAGGGGAGGAGTCAGTGGTCACATGATCAGGGTACTCGACTCTGTGCTGGTTGTCATGGTGCTGGATGAGGTAAAGTTTACTATGTTGGGGTCAGGAGGGGTTTACAGGGTGGATGTAGAAGTGCTGTGTGTATGAGGTGTACGGAGCGGAGCTGTGTGTACGTGGTGTATGGAGCGAAGCCGTGTGTGCGAGGTATACGGAGCGGAGCCGTTTGTGTACGAGGTGTAAGGAGCGGAGCCGTGTGTGTATGAGGTGGAATGTAACAGTGCTATAGTGTGTACGAGGTGTACGGAGCGGAGCCTTGTGTTGTTCGAGTTAGATGTAGCAGAGCCGTGTGTGTAAAAAGGGTTTGTACGGAGTGGAGCCGTGTGTGTACGAGGTGTGTGGAGCGGAGCTGTGTGTGTACGAAGTGTACGGAGCGGAGCCATGTTTGTACGAGGTGTACGGAGCGGCGCCATGTGTGTACGAGGTGTACAGAGCAGAGCCGTGTGTGTGCGAGGTGGATTGTAGCAGTGCTGTAGTGTGTACGAGGTGTACGGAGCGAAGCCTTGTGTGTACGATTTGGATGTAGCAGAGCCGTGTGTGTACAAGGTGTACGGAGTGAAGCCGTGTGTGTAAGAGGTGTATAGGAGCGGAGCCGTTGTGTGTATGAGGTGTACGGAGTGGAGCCATGTGTGTACGAGGTGGATGTAGCAGTGCTGAAGTGTGTACGAGGTCTACGGAGAGGAGCCTTGTGTATACGAGTTGGATGTAGCAGAGCCGTGTGTGTACGAGGTTAACGAAGTGGAGCCGTGTGTGTACGAGGTGTATGGAGCGGAGCCGTGTGTGTACGAGGTGGATGTAGCAGTGCTGTAGTGTGTACAAGGTGTACAGAGCGGAGCCTTGTGTGTACGAGGTGAAACAGAGCGGAGCCTTGTGTGTACGAGTTGGATGTACAGAGCCTTGTGTGTACGAGTTGGATTTAGCCGAGCCGTGTGTGTACGAGTTGGATGGAGCGGAGCCGTGTGTCTGTACGAGTTGGCTGGAGCGGAGCCCTGTGTCTGTACGAGGTGCACGGAGCCGACCCGCCCCGTGTACGACGTGCAACGGAGCCGCGCCGCACGTGTACGAGGTTTTATGGAGTGGAGCCATGTGTACGAGGTGGATGTAGCAGTGCTGTGTGTGTACGAAACGGAGCCCTTGTGTACGAAGTGTACGGAGCTAAGCCGTGGCCAGGGCTCCATGCTTGAGCCGTGTGTGTACAGAGCGGACAGAGCCATGTGTGTACGGAGAGTACGGAGTGGAGCCTTGTGTGTATGTAGCGGAGCCGCGTGTGTACGAGGTTGAAACGGAGCAGAACCACGCGTGTAAAAGGGTGTATTGTGATGAGTGCTGTGCTGGAATTGCTGTCCTCATCTTTTTTTTGTACTGCTGAAAGCCCACCAAGAACAGCCCCCCTCCTTCTCTCTGCAGCTCTCATACTTCTCACCCCAACCCCCAGCCTGCACTCAGGCAGTGTAATGTGAGCTGCCAGTGCTGGAAGTTTTCCCGCTTCACCGCAGGGGTCCCCCATTGTCAGCCCATGTGCTGCTCCTACACTAGCAGCCATTTTGGAGACTGCATTCTGTTTTGGGTTAAAACACGGTGGGAGCGCCCGCTAGAAACACGAAAGTACTGTTTGAAACATGCGCCGGACCAGGCAACGGTCCCGTGGTACTGGTAAAACCCGTAACTCCAACAGAACCCGAGAAATGGAATTCACGGATGCCCTATAAACTAGCCCACCCGCGTGTGGGCTCATTTGAACCGTCATTTCAAAGTAAGATCATTGATAGGTCTGCCTTCTTCTGCGAGGTTCTCAGGATGAGTTATGCTCCGATAATCTTTCAGAACTCCAACCATACCTTTCAGCAAGAGGAGGACCCTGGTAACTCCACCCTGTTTATGATGTCACGGCCACAGGTCTCTAAGGTAGGGGCCAGGTATTCTGGCTCAGATCTGCCTGGACACCAGATACATAGCAGCTCTGGATGCATTTGTGATGTGTCTCCCATCCCCCGACCGCATGGCTTGCCTACTATGATCTAAGAACTGTAAGTTGATCTTTCATCTTTAATCCTATTTTTTTTTTCTGTAACATATTGTACATAACTATATTGCCTCAGCTTGTTACATCCTTTTTTTATTGGTATAAGCACTGCCTGTTTTTTAGGAATAAACCATATAAATTTATTAGTTTGTTTCTCCTGCTCTATAAACGAATTTGCACGTGCCTGAAGCACTACCCTACTGTTTTGGGTTGCTACGGACCCTCTTGATAAATTGTTCACAAAAGCCGTAACTGGTGGCAGCTAAAAGGGAAGGGGTGAAAGTGTTGACCTATGGGTGGCGTTGGCGGTGACGGAGGGGTTTTATAAGTGTATTACCCGGCTGCGGCTCGAGTAATTATAATTCCCTCACTGCAGCGTGCCCAATAGCCACACACATCCAAGTGACCCGTCTGGCGACTGATCATCCTAGGTGCAGTTCCTGACCGACCTGAGGGTAAGGGGGGCGCCAGAGAGCTGCAAGTTCCTAAGTGGAAGTGGATAATTATAAATCCCTGCAGTTTTACTGGGTTGGACGGCAGCGGCCGTCGTGTGTGGGCACCTGTTTCATCACATATTGGTGGCAGCGGTGGGATCACAAGCCGGATACCCGGACTACCGTGTGGCAGACCGTGTGCACTTTTCGTCACATATTGGTGGCAGAGCGATGGGATTATAGAGCATTAGTGATCTGGTTTGAGCAATCATTCCATTCACTAAAAAACTTGCACGGTTCTTCAGCGACCCAGCAACAAAGTTTTGGAGAACAGACTCAGTGTTTTTTTAGTCCTGAGACAATTGTGTGTACTTGCGGTTACCCCTCCCTTCTCTTTGTTTTTCTATCCTATCTTTTATTTGGCAACCATCGCTACGAGGGGATTCGACTGGTATAATCGGGTAGCAGGGAAACTCTTCTAGCCATATTCGAGTGGAGGCAATTGTCCCCATGGACCAAACCAAGGGCCGCAGTGATCCAGGCCCTGATGGCACGGACCACGCTCAGAGCGAGGAGGGCGCAGGAGCCGCCCAAGCCAAGGTGGTGCCGCAGGAGCAGAGGCCCAACCCCTGACTGCTTACACCCAGGGGGGATGACCTTACTGCAGGCGGCCCCGGAGGGACTCTCCACTGACGACCATGAAGAACGCCTGAAGCTGATCCAGAAAGCTCAAGAGAGAGCCCACCAGCGAGAGGCCAACCAGCGAGAGGCCGAGAGAGGCCCAGCGAGAGGCCGAGAGGGCCGAGCGGGAGGCTGAGGAGAGCCGAGCGGGAGGCTGAGAGAGCCGAGCGGGAAGCTCAGAGAGCCCAGGAACTGGAGCTGCTCAGACAAGGGGCAATGCCCCCTCACAGCCCAGAGCAGTGTGCCCAGCAGCGCCCCATAGTCCCAAGCCCCGGCCGGAGCACTTTCCCAGTGATGGAAAAGGACGGAGACTTGGACACTTTTCTGCGGGCCTTTGAGAAAGTCTGCAGACAGTACCGGCTGCCTGACAACCAATGGGCCAGGTACTTGACTCCCGGGCTAAAGGGCAAAGCTCTGGAGGCGTTTGCTTCACTCACGCCGGATCAAGATGACAACTATCGCCATCAAGCAGGCCCTGATCGCCAAGTACCAGCTAACCCCTGAGGTATACCGAAAGAAGTTCCGAACCTCCAACGTGGCCCACACGACAGTTATAGCGATGTGGTGCAAGGACTCAGGAACCACTTGACCAGTGGATCCAGGGACTGTCAGTTGACACCTTTGAGAACCTGAGGACCTGATGATCAAAGACCAGTTCCTGCATCTGTGCCCAGCTGAGGTCCGACATTTTCATCCTGGACCGAGAACTGAGAACGCTGTCAGAACAGCACGGATCGCCGACAGCTATGAGGCCAACCGGAAAACCGAGGTGCGGAAGCCCGTCACCACCCGCTGGGGAGGGGGTAAGCCTGAAACCCAAAACCCAGTGCCCCGGCCAGTCGTCCCTCTGGAGGCACTATCCCCTTTGCCACGCCAGGCCTACATCAGACCCCCGCCAGTGTTTCTCCTGTAAAAGGACTGGACACATCAGCCACCTGTCCGGAGAGGCAGAAGAACCCCCCAGCCAAGGCCTCCGGCCCAACGCCTCTGTTCTTTTGGTGGGTGGGTGGTGGGAGGGTTGATGACAACGTGCAGCCCGTCCGCGTGGGGGCCCGTCTTGCTACAGGCCTCAAGGACACCGGGCTGAACGAACCCTCATCCGACCTGAACTGGCGGCCCCCCTGAAGAGTTGATTCCGGGGAAAACCTTAACTGTCACCGGGATTGGGGGCGTCCACTACCCCTTGCCGATAGCCCGAGTTTTCATTGACTGGGGTGCCGGGAGCGGGGTGAAGGAAGTGGGGGTGTCCGAAAACCTGCCCACTGATGTTTTACTGGGGACTTTATCTGGGGAGGAATGGTGGCGTACTATTCCCTGACACCCCTTCCCAATCTGATGAAAGGTTTAACGTTAACCCTGATGATGATGTTGAATGATGATGGGAAACTGAATGTGTTACCTGCCAATGCTTTTGCGAAGTGATTATGGCAACCGATAACCCTTTCTTTCCCTAGAATGATGTTTTATAGTGATGTATCCTGTGCCATCTGAAAACTGTTAACCCTTTCTCTGAAGTGGTAGATGTGTCCACAGGTACAGGAGCGTTCAGCCACGTCGCTCTGCGGAGTGAGACGGCTGAGGAACCCCTAGCAGGAGCAAGCGACAGTGCTCAAGGAAAGGGGAAAGGTGCATGGGAACCGTGAGGAGATGAAGCCATGACACTGGACCAGTGCCACCGAGGAAGGTAAAATGGCCCATAAGTAGCACTGCTCCTGAAGTGTTGGGGGTGGATGGGGAGGTAGAGCCCATAAGCAGCGCAGGCTGATGGGTCTGTAGAAATCCCCGGGGAGACTGCATAGTAGCTGCTGTCACCCGCAGTCAGAGTGCCCGGATTTTGCAGGTAGCGCCCTGCCAACTGGACCCTCCTCCGCTACAGGAGAGACTGAACCAGAGGTGGACCCATGAGCCGGTCCCGGGGGGTCCCAGTGAGGAAGGAAACCCTGAAAGTCACTTCTGGCTGCCTCCAGCCAGGAGTTCCAGGCCGCTCTGCACTCAGATGCGAAACCTGGAGAAAATTGAGGCACCTCGCCGAGACGCCCACCCCGTGACTGATAAGGAGAGGGTTTCTGGGAACGAGAAGGTTGTACCGGGAGACAGTACCCAGAGACTCCCAAAAGGAGTGGTTTTAGGGAAAAACAGCTGGGCGTCCCGCACCAGTTCCGAGGTGAGTTTTTGAGGATTGCCCATGAGATTCCACTGGCTGGACACTTTGGGGATTAGCAAAACTAAGGCAGCGGTTCTCAACACTTCTATTGTCCCAAGATGGGGACAGATGTGACTAACTACTGCCGCTCCTGAATCACCTGTCAAAGAGTGGGGAAGGCGGGCCTGCTCTTAAGGCTCCCCTGATCCCGTTGCCAGTGATAGAGGAGCCTTTCAGAGGATCGCGTGGACATTGTGGGCCCCCTGGCCGCCCCAGCAGCTCTGGAAAGCAATTACATCCTGACTGTGGTAACTACGCTACCCGGTACCCGGAGGCGGTAGCTCTGTCCTCAACTAGGGCAGATAAGGTTGGCAATGCCCCTGGTGACCATCTTTCACGGGTAGGATTTCCCAGGGAGATGCCTTACCGATCAAGGGACCCAATTTTTATGTCTCGCCTAAATGAAGGCTCTCTGCAGCAAAATGCAGGGGGACGCGTATGGTATGAGTGCGTATCACCCACAGACCAATGGTTTTTGTGTGAGCGTTTTAAAAGGTACCCTCAAACAGAGACTCCGCATGGGTGGTTGAGACCCCCGGGACGCGATTGGGAGCGGTTACCTCCCACACCTGCTATTTGCCTACAGAGAAGTCCCGCAGTGCCTCGACGGGGTTCTCCCCCTTCGAGCTCCTGTTTGTAGGCGAGGTAAATGCCTCGCTAACCGTCTCCCAGCGGTTGCAGTTGCTGACCACTCTGGAACCCTTCCGGGCCGAGTTCACAAACCGACCCGGAAGGACCAAGTTGGCAGTCCACGAGGTGGACACCGGGGATCATGCCCCATTACGGCGGACACCTTATCGGATCTCTGAGGAGGTGCAGCAGATTATGCGCCAGGAGATCCATGAGATGTTGCAGCTGGGGGTGATCCGGCCGTCCAAAAGCGCGTGGGCCTCACCTGTAGTTCTCGTGCCCAAAAAGGATCGGACCACCCGGTTCTGCGTGGACTACAGGGGGCTCAACGCCATCACTACCTCTGATGCGCACCCAATGCCACGCATCGAGGATCTGCTGGAGCGGTTGGCGAATGCCAAGTACATATCCATCATGGATTTGAGCCGGGGATACTGGCAGATTCCCCTGAGCCCTGCGGCGCAGGAGAAATCCGCCTTTATCACCCCTTTTGGACTGTACGAATCCACGGTCATGCCTTTCGGCATGAAGAATGCCCCTGCCACTTTTCAGCGGATGGTCAACCACCTGCTTCAGGGACTGGAGGAGTACGCTGTGGCGTACCTGGACGACATTGCCGTCTTCAGTTCCACCTGGGAGGAACACCTTCAGCATCTCCAGGAGGTGCTCAAGCGTATTCACCAGGCAGGTCTGACCATCAAGCCGGGAAAATGCCAGATGGGCATGAGGGAGGTCCACTACCTGGGGCACCGGGTAGGTGGGGGTTCCATGAGTCCAGAGCTCGAGAAAGTGGACGCGATCGTGTCCTGGCCCACCCCAGGACCAAAAAGCAGGTGAAGTCCTTCCTGGGCACTGCAGGGTACTATAGGCGTTTCGTACCGAACTATAGCGCCATTTCAAAACCCTTGACGGACCTCACCAAGGGCGGTCTACCCCAAACCGTCAGCTGGACAGATGGCTGTGAGGCGGCATTCCGAGCTTTGAAAACAGCCCTGTGCAGCTCTCCAGTGTTGAAAGCCGTCGACAGCCGTCGGCCCTTCCTGGTACAGACTGACGCCAGCGAATTTGGCCTCGGTGCTGTACTCAGCCAGGTTGATTCGGGGAACCAGGAGCACCCCGTGTTGTACCTGAGCCGGAAACTTCTGCCAAGGGAAGTGGCATACTCCACCATCGAGAAGGAGTGCCTGGCCATGGTCTGGGCACTGCAACGTTTGCAGCCCTACCTGTACGGGCGCACCTTCAAGGTGGTCACCGACCACAACCCTCTGAGCTGGCTGCACACAGTGTCCGGAACCAATGGTAGGTTGCTACGCTGGAGCCTTGCCCTGCAGCAGTATGACTTTGCCGTACAACACAAGAAAGGCAGTGATCATGGGAATGCTGATGGGTTATCACGACGTGGCGAACCCGCTGAGGTGCGCATGTCGGATTACCGACAGCTCATGCCTCCGTAGCGCCCTCTAAGGGGGGGAGGTGTGATGAGTGCTGTGCTGGAATTGCTGTCCTCATCTTTTTTTTGTACTGCTGAAAGCCCACCAAGAAAAGCCCCCCTCCTTCTCTCTGCAGCTCTCATACTTCTCACCAACCCCCAGCCTGCACTCAGGCAGTGTAATGTGAGCTGCCAGTGCTGGAAGTTTTCCCGCTTCACCGCAGGGGTCCCCCATTGTCAGCACATGTGCTGCTCCTACACTAGCAGCCATTTTGGAGACTGCATTCTGTTTTGGTTAATAACACGGTGGGAGCGTCTGCTAGAAACACGAAAGTACTGTTGTGAAACATGCGCCGGACAGGCAACGGTCCCGTGGTACTGGTAAACCCGTAACTCCAACAGAACCCGAGAAATGGAATTCTCGGATGCCCTATAAACTAGCCCACCCGCGTGTGGGCTCATTTGAACCGTCATTTCAAAGTAAAATCATTGATAGGTCTGCCATTCTTCTGCGAGGTTCTCATGATGAGTTATGCTCCTGATAATCTTTCAGAACTCCAACCATATCTTTCAGCAAGAGGAGGACCCTGGTAACTCCACCCCGTTTATGATGTCACGGCCACAGGTCTCTAAGGTAGGGGCCAGGTATTCTGGCTCAGATCTGCCCTGGACACCAGATACATAGCAGCTCTGTGATGCATTGTGATGTGTCTCCCATCCCCCGACCGCATGGCTTGCCTACTATGATCTAAGAACTGTAAGTTGATCTTCCATCTTTAATCCTATTTTATTTTCTGTAACCATATTGTACATAACTATATTGCCTCAGCTTGTTACATCCTTTTTTTTATATGGTATAAGCACTGCCTGTTTTTTAGGAATAAACCTATAAATTTATTAGTTTGTTTCTCCTGCTCTATAAACGAATTTGCACGTGCCTGAAGCACTACGCTACTGTTTTGGGGTTGCTACGGACCCTCTTGATAAATTGTTCATCAAAAGCTGTAGCTGGTGGCAGCTAAAAGGAAGGGGTGTAAAGTGTTGACCTATGGGGTGGCGTTGGCGGTGACGGAGCGGGTTTTATAAGTGTATTACCCGGCTGCGGCTCGGAGTAATTATAATTCCCTCACTGCAGCGTGCCCAATAGCCAGCACACATCCAAGTGACCCGTCTGGCGACTGATCATCCTAGGTGCAGTTCCCTGACCGACCTGAGGGTAAGGGGGGCGCCAGAGAGCTGCAAGTTCCTAAGTGGAAGTGGGATAATTATAAATCCCTGCAGTTTACTGGGTCGGGCGGCAGCGGCCGTCGTGTGTGGGCACCGTTTCATCACATGTATGCTGCAAAGCCACATGTGTACAAGGTTTATGGAGTGGAGTCATGTGTGTACAAGGTGTACAAAGTGTGGCTGCGTGTGTACAAGGTGTACAGAGTGGAGCCATGTGTATACTGAGTGGAGCCTTGTGTGCGAGGTGGTGTCATGTGTGCATTGCCACGAAGATCGTCGCGGTTGCACATTTTGACTTCTCACAGCTGAGCTGCTGTTTCTATGTGTTTGGCAGCTAGGGAGTTAATTCTGTCTGTGCTCGGTGCTGGGACTGGGTGCAGTTTCTCCCGGCTGCAATTGATTATTTGTTGATTGGTTTCCTTTAAATTCCTGGTTGTCTGCTTGGGGAGTTGCCAGTGAAACCTTCATGCAGACCACAGATAGGAATGAATCTGTATAGACTTTAGTTGTGAGCTCCTTAGTTGTTCTAAGCTCAACTTGGTTAGAGTTTATTTCCCAGACCATTTATGTTCCTTTGGTGTTTGAGTGTGTATGCAAGCGAGTGTTATCCTGTCTGTCTTATATGTCTAATCTGTGTATTTAGCTGAGATCAGCCCATATCCCTTTGGTGGTAGTCAGGATCCTTCTTAGGACTGATTACAGGGTTCAGGGTCTGATAGGAGACAGGGTTAGGTTGGAGACTTGGACCTCTGAACCATTATCAGTACCTCCAAGGTGAGGGATTAGTTAGGACCCCAGTTTAGGGTCAGGTTAGATCCCGGTCCACCTCTTTCCTGTTTCAGCTCATCAAGTCCTCAAGATTAACCCTGAGTTCAGCAGATATCGTGTCAGGTAAATCTATTCTATACTTACATGCTGTTGTTGCTATACTAGTTGTTGTATAGAGTGTTGTTCCTGTATTAATAGTTTACTGACATTGTTTACATATCATTAGACAGCGTGACATTTTCACTGGCCATAAAAATTATCTCCAGTTACCATGGATCCAGTAGCCCAGCTGGCTCTGCAGTTGCAGGGATTATCCATGGAGCTGACGGACATTAAGTCCAAAGTTTTGTCTCCCCTGGAGCAAACCAGAGTTGAACCTAAAGTAGCTCTCCCGGACAGGTTCACTGGTGGGCGAGACAAATTTTTCACCTTCCGGAAGGCATGTAAATTGTATTTTCGGCTTCGGCCTCGATCATCAGGGAGTGAGGAGCAGAGAGTGGGAATTGTTATCTCACTTCTGCAAGGGGACCCTCAATCCTGGGCATTTTCCCTTCCTCCGGGATCCGGCTCTACTGTCTGTAGATCAATTTTTTACTGCCCTGGGATTGGTATATGATGACCCAGATCGGGTCTCTCTTGCTGAGACAAAATTACGTAAGATACAGCAGGGAGATTGTCCGGCAGAGGAATTTGCTTCTGAGTTTCATAGATGGGCCACAGATACTCAGTGGAATGACCCAGCTCTTAGGAGCCAGTTTTGTCATGGGCTTTCTGATAAATTAAAAGACGTTTTGGCTCAGTATGAGTCTCCTCCTTCTCTGGAGGCTGCTATGGCCTTAGCTATCCATACTGATAGACGGCTTCGGGAGAGGGGTGAGGTAACCCCACTCCCTGTTGTTTCTCCACCTACCACTAAAGTCCCTTATGTTGAGGTTCCCCTTGTCTGTTCGGATGAGCCTATGCAGTTGGGAGGGACATCATTTCGTAGGAGGGGATTGGCGGTACGCCGCAGGACTAGAAGATGTTTTTTCTGCGGGAAAGAGGGACATTTTGTTGGAGAATGTCCATCCCGTGCCTTGTTGAGCCAAAAGTCGCCGGAAAACTGTTAATCCCAGGTTGTGTGGTGGACGACAACCTGGGAGTATGTATTTCATCCGCCAGTTCTTCTCAGTTCCTTGTACCAGTGGAGGTGGTAGTTGGTACGAGAGTGGAGAGATTGTCTGTTCTTCTTGATAGTGGTTCCGGGGCTAATCTGGTTGACGCTCAGTTTGCTCAGGCTCAAGGTATGCATCTGAGTGTATTGGTCAAACCGATCCCTATATTCTCCATTGACGCCAGGCCTCTCGGCCAAGGTAGCTTTGTTCATGAGGTTCATAACATTGACCTTCGGGTAGGGGCAATACATAGGGAACTATTATCTTGTTATGTGTTGGAGGGTCTACCTACTCCCATTGTGTTGGGACTTCCTTGGTTGGTTAAACATAACCCTGTGATTAATTGGCAGTCCAGAGAAATAAGCCAATGGGGTGAGTTTTGCAAAAGCAACTGCATGAACACAGTCATCAGTGCGGTCGTGCCTAGTACATTGCCTCCTTTTTTGGAGGATTTTGGGGATGTTTTCTCTGAGGAGGGGTGTCAGGAGTTGCCTCCTCATCGCGTGTATGACTGCTCTATTAATCTCCTTCCTGATGCTAAGTTGCCTAAAGCTAGGTTGTATAATCTTTCTGGTCCTGAGAGGCAGGCTATGAAAGATTATATTTCTGAAAGTCTGGCCAAAGGGCATATTAGACCTTCATCTTCCCCAGTAGCCGCGGGGTTCTTCTTTGTTAAGAAGAAAGATGGAGGCCTACGCCCTTGCTTGGATTTCCGCGAACTTAATCGGATTACTGTTCGAGATCCGTATCCACTCCCTCTTATTCCTGATCTCTTCAATCAAATTGTTGGCGCCAAATGGTTTTCTAAATTGGATCTCAGGGGGGCGTATAATCTGATTAGGATAAAAGAGGGAGATGAGTGGAAAACGGCGTTTAACACGCCGGAGGGACATTATGAGAACCTAGTCATGCCTTTTGGTCTGACTACTGCACCAGCAGTATTCCAACATTTTGTTAATGACATTTTTCATCACCTTGTGGGGCTGTTTGTGGTCGTATATTTGGATGACATTTTAATTTACTCACCAGATCTTGTGTCTCACCAGGAGCATGTGAGACAGGTGTTGCAGATCTTGCGAGACAATAAACTATACGCCAAACTGGAGAAGTGTGTATTTGCCGTACAGGAACTTCAGTTTTTGGGTTTTTTGGTGTCAGCCTCCGGTTTCCGTATGGACCCTGAAAAGGTGAGAGCAGTGCTTGAATGGGATCAGCCAGGGGATCTTAAGGCTCTGCAGCGTTTTTTGGGGTTTGCTAACTACTACCGGAAATGTATTTGTAATTTCTCATCTGTCGTCAAACCTCTCACTGACATGACAAGAAAAGGGACGGATTTTTCTAAATGGTCGGACAAAGCTTGCCAAGCCTTTTCCTCTTTGAAGAAATGTTTTGCTTCGGCACCCGTTCTCATCCAACCAGATGCATCTCAGCCGTTCATTGTGGAGGTGGATGCGTCTGACGTAGGGGTGGGTGCTATATTGTCCCAGGGTCCGTCCCCTGGTAAATGGCATCCGTGCGCTTTCTTTTCTAAGAAATTGTCGTCCGCCGAAAGGAATTATGATATCGGCAATAGGGAACTTTTGGCCATTAAGTTAGCTTTTGAAGAATGGCGTCACTTTTTGGAGGGGGCAGTCCACCCGTTACCGTTATTACTGATCACAAGAACCTGTTGTATTTGGAATCCGCTAAGCGTCTGAATTCCAGACAAGCTCGATGGTCGTTGTTTTTTGCCAGGTTTAATTTTGTCGTCACTTATCGCCCGGGGTCTAAGAATGTAAGGGCTGATGCCTTGTCTCGCAGTTTCCCAGGGGCCGGGAAAACGGATGACCCGAGTCCTATCCTTCAGGAGGGGGTGGTAGTGTCGGCTGTATTTTCTGAGCTTGAGGAGGAGGTGTTGGGGGCTCAGGGGGACGCCCCTGCAGGACCTCCAGGGAGACTGTTTGTCCCAAATCTGTTGAGACAAAAGGTTATTGAGGCACATCATAATTCTGCTCTAGCAGGACATCCAGGGAGTAAGGCTACTTTAGATCTCCTTTCTCGCCGGTTTTGGTGGCCTAATGCTAATAAAGATGTTATAACTTTTGTCGCGTCATGTGGGGTGTGTGCTCGCTCTAAAACCCCTCATACCCGTCCGTCTGGGACCCTTTTACCCTTGAAACTTCCGGAGCGTCCATGGACTCATTTATCTATGGACTTCATTACGGACCTTCCTCCGTCGTCAGGGAATACTGTCATACTGGTGGTTGTTGACAGGTTCAGTAAGATGGCACATTTCATTGCTCTTCCTGCCCTCCCTAATGCTAAAACTCTGGCGCAGGTGTTCATTGGGGAGATTGTGAGACTTCATGGGTTGCCTTCTGATGTGGTGTCAGATAGGGGGTCTCAGTTTGTGTCCAAATTTTGGAGGGCATTTTGTTTACGTCGGGGGATGCAATTGTCATTTTCCTCGGCTTTTCATCCGCAGACCAATGGTCAGACAGAGCGTCTGAATCAGAGCTTAGAGACATATCTCCGGTGTTTTGTCTCAGAGAACCAAGAGGACTGGTCTTCTTTCTTGCCTCTGGCAGAGTTCGCTCTTAACAACAGGCGGAGCGAGTCCACTGGTAAGTCCCCGTTTTTTGGGGCATATGGTTTCCATCCCCAGTTTTGTACTTTCAATGGGGGGGGCCCTTCTGGGGTTCCTGAGGAGGAGCGTTTCTCGTCGTCACTTGCTTCTGTGTGGAGAGGTGTATTGAATAATCTGAGTGCGATGGGGAACCGTTACAAACGTATGGCTGATAGGAGGAGAGTTTCTGGTCCAGATCTGAATGTGAACGATCTGGTATGGTTGTCTACCAGGAATATAAAACTTAAAGTGCCCTCCTAGAAACTGGGTCCCAGATTCATCGGGCCGTACAGGATCAGTTCCATAATTAATCCTGTGGCATTTCGTCTGGACCTCCCTCCTACGTTTAAAATTCAAAATGTGTTCCACAAGTCATTACTTAAAAGGTATGTGGCACCAGTCATACCGTCACCTCTACCTCCTCCTCCTGTGTTGGTCAATGGTAACTTGGAATTTCAAGTATCAAAGATCATTGACTCACGTCTGAATCGCCGGTCCCTTCAGTACTTGGTGCATTGGAAGGGGTATGGTCCAGAGGAGAGGACGTGGGTCCCTGCGTCTGATGTTAACGCAGATTGTTTGGTTCGGACCTTCCACAGAACTCACCCGGGCAGGCCTGGCCCTGAGGGTCCGGAGGCCCCTCGTAGAAGGGGGGGTACTGTCATGTGTGCATTGCCACGAAGATCGTCGCGGTTGCACATTTTGACTTCTCACAGCTGAGCTGCTGTTTCTTTGTGTTTGGCAGCTAGGGAGTTAATTCTGTCTGTGCTCGGTGCTGGGACTGGGTGCAGTTTCTCCCGGCTGCAATTGATTATTTGTTGATTGGTTTCCTTTAAATTCCTGGTTGTCTGCTTGGGGAGTTGCCAGTGAAACCTTCATGCAGACCACAGATAGGAATGAATCTGTATAGACTTTAGTTGTGAGCTCCTTAGTTGTTCTAAGCTCAACTTGGTTAGAGTTTATTTCCCAGACCATTTATGTTCCTTTGGTGTTTGAGTGTGTATGCAAGCGAGTGTTATCCTGTCTGTCTTATATGTCTAATCTGTGTATTTAGCTGAGATCAGCCCATATCCCTTTGGTGGTAGTCAGGATCCTTCTTAGGACTGATTACAGGGTTCAGGGTCTGATAGGAGACAGGGTTAGGTTGGAGACTTGGACCTCTGAACCATTATCAGTACCTCCAAGGTGAGGGATTAGTTAGGACCCCAGTTTAGGGTCAGGTTAGATCCCGGTCCACCTCTTTCTTGTTTCAGCTCATCAAGTCCTCAAGATTAACCCTGAGTTCAGCAGATATCGTGTCAGGTAAATCTATTCTATACTTACATGCTGATGTTGCTATACTAGTTGTTGTATAGAGTGTTGTTCCTGTATTAATAGTTTACTGACATTGTTTACATATCATTAGACAGCGTGACAGGTGGACAGAGCGGAGCCGTGTGTGTACGAGGCATACAAAGTGGAACCGTGTGTGTATGAGGTGTGCAGAGCCGTGCGTGTATGGCAGGAAACATTCATACCTCCCAACCGTCCTGAATTCAGCGGGACACTCCCGATTTTGAGAGTCTACCCCGCTGTCCCGGCCGGGAGCTTTTCCCGTGGACACAGGAGTACATGTCGGAGCCCGGAGGAGCACTTTAAAACTCGCACGTGATGTTCCATCAGAAGTGACGTGCTGGAAGATGACCAGAAATGAGGTAATTTCGGGAGGAGATTGTGACGGAACCATGAGGCACTTCAGGGAATGCTTCAGATCCATCACCGTGTCCTCCTCTGACAGCTCCTTGGAATCGGGATATCAACCATGTGAGCGGATCATGATATGTCCTGCACTGGGAGGCTCAGGTGGGCACTACAATGGGAGCCGGGCTGCTATAGTATCTTTATAGAATCTTTATTTCTTTCTCTCTCTGTTTCTTTCTCTCTCTCTGTTCTTTCTTTTCCATCTTTCTTTCTTTCCCATCTTTCTCTGTTCTTTTTCTTTCTTTCTCTCTGTTCTTTCTTTCCCCTCTTTCTTTCTATCTCTCTGTTTTTTCTTTCCTTTCTTTCTCCCTCTGTTCTTTCTTTCTCTCTGTTCTTTCTTTCCCCTCTTTCTTTCTCTCTGTTTTTTCTTTCTCGCTGTTCTTTCTTTCGCATCTTCTTTCTCTGTTCTTTTTCTTTCTTTCTCTCTGTTCTTTCTTTCCCCTCTTTCTTTCTTTCTTTCTCTCTTTCTATCTCTCTGTTCTTTCTTTTCCCTTTCTTTCTTTATCTCTCTCTGTTCTTTCTTTCCCCTCTTTATTTCTCTCTGTTCTTTCTTTCCCCTCTTTCTCTCTGTTCTTTCTTTCTCTTTCTTTCCCTCTTTCTTTCTCTCTGTTCTTTCTTTCTTTCCCATCTTTCTTTCTCTCTGTTCTTTTTCTTTCTCTCTCTCAGTTCTTTCTTTCACCTCTTTCTTTCTATCTCTGTTCTTTCTTTCTCTCTGTTCTTTCTTTCCCCTCTTTCTCTCTATGTTCTTTCTTTCTCTCTCTCTCTCTGTACTTTCTTTCCCATCTTTCTTTCTCTCTATCTCTCTGTTCTTTCTTTCTCTCTTTGTTCTTTCTTTCCCTTCTTTCTCTCTCTCTCTCCCTCTCTGTTGCTTCTTTCTTTACCCTTTTTTTACTCTCTGTTCTTTTTTTCTGTGCCCTCTTTCTTTCTCTCTGTTTTTTTTCTCTCTGTTCTTTCTTTCCCCTTTCTTTCTTTTTCTCTCTCTCTGTTCTTTCTCTGTTCTTTCTTTCTCTCTCTCTGTTCTTTCTTTCTTTTCTCTCTTTCTCTCTGTTCTTTCTTTCCCCGCTTTCTTTCTTTCTCTCTTTCTTTCTTTCTTTCTTTCTTTCTTTCTTTCTCTCTCTGTTCTTTCTTTCCCCCTCTGTCTTTCTTTCTCTGTTCTTTCTTTCCCCTCTTTCTCTCTCCCTCTCTGTTCTTTCTTTCTCTCTCTGTTCTTTCTTTCCTCTTTCGTTCTTTCTTTCTTGCTTTCTTTCTCTCTCTGTTCTTTCTTTCCCTCTTTCTCTCTCCCTCTCTGTTCTTTCTTTCTCTCTCTGTTCTTTCTTTCCCCTTTATTTCTTTCTTGCTTTCTTTCTCTCTGTTCTTTCTTCCCCCTCTGTCTTTTTCTCTCTCTGTTCTTTCTTTCCCCTCTTTTTTTCTCTCTCCCTCTCTGTTCTTTCTTTCCCCTTTCTTTTTTCTCTCTCTGTTCTTTTTTTCTGTCCCCTCTTTCTTTCTCTCTGTTCTTTCTTTCTTTCCCGTCTTTCTCTCTCTGTTCTTTCTTTCCCGTCTTTCTTTCTCTCTCTTCTTTCTTTCCCCTCTTTCTTTCTCCCTCGCTCTCTGTTCTTTCTTTCTTTCCCGACTTCTTTCTTTCTTCTCTGTTCTTTCTTTCTTTTTTCTCTCTCTGTTCTTTCTTTCCCGTCTTTCTTTCTTCTTTCTTTGTTCCTTCTTTTCCATCTTTCTTCTTTCTTTCTCTCTGTTCTTTCTTTCCTCTTTCTTTCTCCGTCTCTGTTCTTTCTTTCCCCTCTTTCTTTTTTCTCTCTCTGTTCTTTCTTTCCCCTTTCTTTGTTTATTTCTTTCTCTCTGTTCTTTCTTGCTTTCCCATTTCTTTCTCTCTCCTTTATTTCTGTTTTCTTTTTTCTTTCTCTGTTCTTTCTTTCTTTTACTCAGTACCAGTGTGCCCACAGTACCAGTCACTGTGCCCTCAGTACCAGTCAGTGTGATCACCAGTGCTAAATGGGTGTGGTTGGGGCGTGGACATGGGTGTGACTAGTTGTGAAATGGGTGTGATCAGGGCGTGGGCCTAAAATTTGCCGCGGCTAGCTGAGCGTGCGACAACCTTTGTCCCTCTTTTTCGTCTTCAAAAGTTGGGAGGTATGCAGCGGTATGATGATAAATCATTGTTTTTTGCCTTGTTTTTTTATGGTGTTCACTAAAGGGGTTAACTTATGGGACAGTTTTAAAGGGCAGGTTGTTACGGACGCGGCGATACTATAGATGTGTGCTTTTATTGTTTAGATTTTTTTAATTAAAATATTTCTTTTTTGATAGAATATTGATTTTTTTATTATTATTTTTTAAAATATTTTTACAATTATATAAAAAAAATTTTTATTTATTTCCCACTATGGAACACTCATTTTGTGCAGGCTGATCGCATCTACAGCATGCAGATCTGCATGCTATAGGAGCTGTCAGCACTGCAGCTTCTATAACACTGACCTGAGACACTTCCTGGTCATCACTGCCCATGACAGGAAGTCCCTCAGACCTGGAGACCAGGATGTCGTTTTGATGACATCAGGTCTCCATGGCAGCGATCGGGACCCTGCGGCAAGCCGTGGGTCTTCAATCCAAAGCAGAGGGGTGTCAGCCCCTCTGCAGCCGCCGGAACACTGCGATCATGTTTGATTGACGTGTGTCTGGGGTTAAAGTGACGGTCCATGACCTCTCCTGGCATTTAGTGCCAGGTGTAAGCTGTGAGAATCAGCTGACACCCAGCTGTGATCGGCCGAGCTTCCCCCCGTGAGTGGGGCAATCTATTATGACTACTATTCCGTCCTTGGGAATTAAGTCCCAGGGCACATGGATGGCATAGTGTGTCATATGGCAGAAAGGGGTTAAAGGACAAGCATGTGCACTTGCTATTTCCTCCCCAGCCAATGGCTGTGGAGTATTATGTATATATTGCTTACTCCTCACTGGGGAAGTCCCTGAGCAACCTTCCTGTACTGCAGTCTAAGTTGTGTAAGGTTGTGTACCAGTCCTTGCTGCACACTGGTACAGAGCCTGCCTGCTGCACTCTGATTCAAACTCTGCCTGCTGCACCATCCAGTCTGTCCTACTGGGTCCAGCTGCTGCACATCCGTTGGTCTGTCCTGGAGTGGCACTTGGCGTTCATCGGGAGCCAAGTCTAACCTCACCATCAGAGGCTCGCTTAGATATGCCTCTCCAGGCTCTCCGCAATCAGTGGGACAGTGTTTCCACAAACCACGTCTGTGACAGTTTGCTTAGTCTTTGGACCCTGCTGGACCCCGGATCCTGCCTGTTCGGAACAATGTACAAAGAGCTCTGTCTAGAGAAAAAAGCGCAGGAGGAGCTGTCCATGCAGTTGCAGTCCCCGACTATGAAGTTGGAGGCCTTGAACATCCCTCCAGAGTTCCCACATGTTGAAGCAGCAGTGTCTCCTCTGGAAACTTCTCAGACTGTTTGCTTAGTTCGAGGTCCAGGCCCCCGACTCGCAGCTCCATCACGCTTTGATGACAATCCGAAGCTCTGCCGTGGGTTCATCAACCAGTGCCGGCCACATTTTGAACTTTTTCCTCACCACTTCCCGTTGGACCAAACAAAGGTAACATTCCTTATGTCCCACCTTGGATTGAACACATTATGGGAGAGAGAGGACCCTATCATCTCCAATCCGCTAAGTTACCAACCTCTCTGTGTGTCTGGTTGCCTAGCCATTTTTCCTGTTATCCTCCTCGGTTACCGAATCATAACACGAGGCCCTGGCATGGTTGAACACATTATGGGAGAGAGAGGACCCGATCATCTCCAATTTTCCTGCATTCTTGGAGGCTTTTTGCAACACATTCGATGAAACCCGGGCAGACCACCTCTTCAGCTTCCGCTGTTCTCCATTTACGTCAGTCCAATTCATCTGTGGGACAATATGCGGTACGCTTCCGCACTCTGGCGTCCGAACTCGGATCGAATAACAAAGCTTTGGTGGGACATTCTGGGTGGGGCTTTCCAGAGACATTAAGGATGAGCTAACCAGTCGAGACCTACCAACTACCTTTAACGACCTGATTTCCCTCGCCAGCTAAGGCCCCGCTTTCTCCAGCATCGGTGCCCGGTTTGCGATCTGCCTATTGGTCCTTTGCTGATGTATTTGACAAAAAGGAAGCAGAGACTTTGCCACCCCACAGGTCCTATGACTGCCCTCTCGACTTGGTTCCCGGCTCTACACCCCTAGAGGCCGAATTTATCATCTGTCCCCAGCTGAGACTCAAGCTATGTCGGACTACATTCAGGAGAATTTGGCCAGGGGTTCATTCAGAAGTCCTCCTCTCCTGCTGGGGTCAGGTTTTTCTTTGTTAAAAAGACGGATCACTCCCTCCCTGTAAAAACTATCGGTGTCCCAACCAGATCACGGTGAAAAATAAACACCCTATCCCACTGATCCCTGAGCTGTTTGACCTATTAAGAAGTGCCAGGATCTTCACCAAATTAGACTTAAGAGGCGCCTACAATCTAATCCGGATTCTCTGGGGAGACGAATGGAAGGCGGCTTTCAACACCAGGGATGGATATTATGAATACCGAGTAGATAAAAAATGGGGAAAGATTCCGGCACAACCATCCAGGGAAAAAATAAATTCTTTATTCAAACATTAAAAGGCGAGGCCTCGTACCTGACGCATTTCAGGTGTATACACACCTTTAGTCATAGGCTAACTGAGGCATAAGTGTAATAATCCAACATATATACATTGTCTAAACATAAGGACAATTACAATAGGTTAGAACAAAGTCAACGCCCATAAGTTGGAATCTGTGGCTGGAGAGGAGAGAGGACACATGATGGTAATGGAATAAATGCAATGAAGTGCACATAAGATCCACATTCTAATGGTAAAAAAAACAAAAAGCAAACAAAAAAAACCCCGCAGACTTAGATGAAAAAATGGAGGCGACATTATGACAAGACCTGACACCGGAAAACAATAGGTGGAAGCTGGAACATGAAACATATACATCGCAGGAAACATAAAAAAAATCAGAAAAACAAATAAATGAAAAACAAATTATAAAGTCTCAAAACACAGATGCATCGGTGACCGTGCAAACAATGTGCACTGCCTGAACATTTGTGATGAGAGAGATAATAAAATGAAAAAATCACATCACAGAAAATATGGAAAAACCCTAGAAAAGTAAATAAAAAAACACAAGTTGTAAAAATTAGAAAAAAAACTATTCCTAAAATCAAAAAATATAAACAACGTCACAAATTATAAATGTGTTGGTTACCGTGCAATCAACGTGCACTGCCTGCACTTTTTTGATGAATGAAAAAAAACAATTAAAAATAAAAAAAATAAAAAAATTAATAATTAATAAATAAAGAAAAGATTGCTCCTATAATTAAACCTGTAGGATGCTTAGTGTTCAGTGTGAGTATCCAGAAGGCCTCCCTGAGAGCTGGCTGCTTTTTCCAGTTGCCTCCTGAGATGGGTTGATTGACCTTTTCAAGCCCAAAAAAAGAAAGGCTGGAAATGTCTTTCTTGTGAACCGTGACGAAATGCTTAGCCACTTCAGAGTAACCGGCATTGCCATAGTCTATGCTGGTAAGATGTTCAGCTATCCTTTAATTTACGGGTGATGTACCCTCTATATTGCAGTTGGCAAACATGACAGAAAATGCAATAAACTACGTGAGTTGTGTCACAGGTAATAAACTGATGGGGAAAGAAACATTAAGCGAAGAAGAGAAAGAATGTTTATTGCCATCTGCGTATCGGCACATATTACATATCGGCACACGTTAAAAATCGGCACACGTCACATATCGGCCCACGTCCCGGCACACGTCGACTCAATGCCGCCTGAGGCGAAGCGATCAACTTGCTTCATTTTAGGTGCGCCCCTGGCCGGGGAACAGTACTTACTGTAGCGCTTCTTTCCCGGCGCCTGTCCGCGTGGTACTGATACGGCAGACAGTTGCGACAGGTATTACACACACGGACACGGATATCTCCACTAATGGTTTTTCTGGTACCGGAAATATCAGGATGTGTGAAACCAGTCTAAAGCCACATTCACACGTTCAGTATTTGGTCAGTATTTTACCTCAGTATTTGTAAGCCTAATCGGGAGTGGGTGAGAAATCCAGAAGTGGTGACGTGTTTCTATTATACTTTTCCTCTGATTGTTCCACTCCTGGTTTTGGCCTACAAATACTGAGATAAAATACTGAACGTGTAAACGTGGCCTGATAGAGGGTTTCTGCTACTTCTGACTTCCCGCAGACAGAAGTTGCAGTCACAAGATGGCACCGATAAAAAGTGAAGACGGTGACATTATACAAAGGAGCTCTGTATATTGTATAGTGTACAGGTAATACAGTGATCACCAGTGACATACACAGGAGCTCTGTATGTAGTGTCAGTGTACAGGTAATACAGTGATCACTGGTGACATTATACACAGGAGCTCTGTATATAGTGTATAGTGTACAGGTAATACAGTGATCACCAGTGACATTATACACAGGAGCTCTGTATATTGTATAGTGTACAGGTAATACAGGGATCATCAGTGACATTATACACAGGAGCTCTGTATGTAGTGTCAGTGTACAGGTAATACAATGATCATCAGTGACATTATACACAGGAGCTCTGTATGTAGTGTATAGTGTACAGGTAATACAGTGATCACCAGTGACATTATACATAGGAGCTCTGTATATAGTGTATAGTGTACAGGTAATACAGTGATCACCAGTGACATTATACACAGGAGCTCTGTATATTGTATAGTGTACAGGTAATACAGGGATCATCAGTGACATTATACACAGGAGCTCTGTATGTAGTGTCAGTGTACAGGTAATAGAATGATCATCAGTGACATACACAGGAGCTCTGTATGTAGTGTATAGTGTACAGGTAATACAGTGATCACCAGTGACATTATACATAGGAGCTCTGTATATAGTGTATAGTGTACAGGTAATACAGTGATCACCAGTGACATTATACACAGGAGCTCTGTATATAGTGTATAGTGTACAGGTAATACAGTGATCACCAGTGACATTATACATAGGAGCTCTGTATATAGTGTCAGTGTACAGGTAATACAATGATCATCAGTGACATACACAGGAGCTCTGTATGTAGTGTCAGTGTACAGGTAATACAGTGATCACCAGTGACATTATACTCAGGAGCTCTGTATATAGTGTCAGTGTACAGGTAATACAGTGATCACCAGTGACATTATACTCAGGAGCTCTGTATATAGTGTCAGTGTACAGGTAATACAGTGATCACCAGTGACATTATACTCAGGAGCTCTGTATCTAGTGTCAGTGTACAGGTAATACAGTGATCACCAGTGATATTATACACAGGAGCTCTGTATATAGTGTCAGTGTACAGGTAATGCAATGATCCCCGGTGACATTATACACAGGAGCTCTGTATCTAGTGTCAGTGTACAGGTAATACAGTAATCACCAGTGACATTATACTCAGGAGCTCTGTATATAGTGTCAGTGTACAGGTAATACAATGATCCCCAGTGACATTATACTCAGGAGCTCTGTATATAGTGTCAGTGTACAGGTAATGCAATGATCCCCAGTGACATTATACTCAGGAGCTCTGTATGTAGTGTCAGTGTACAGGTAATACAATGATCACTGGTGACATTATACACAGAACCTCTGTATATAGTGTCATTGTACAGGTAATACAATGATCACTGGTGACATTATACACAGGAGCTCTGTATCTAGTGTCAGTGTACAGGTAATACAGTGATCACCAGTGACATTATACTCAGGAGCTCTGTATATAGTGTCAGTGTACAGGTAATACAATGATCACCAGTGACATTATACTCAGGAGCTCTGTATCTAGTGTCAGTGTACAGGTAATGCAATGATCCCCAGTGACATTATACTCAGGAGCTCTGTATATAGTGTCAGTGTATAGGTAATACAATGATCACTGGTGACATTATACACAGAACCTCTGTATATAGTGTCATTGTATAGGTAATACAATGATCACTGGTGACATTATACACAGAACCTCTGTATATAGTGTCATTGTACAGGTAATACAATGATCACTGGTGACATTATACACAGGAGCTCTGTATCTAGTGTCAGTGTACAGGTAATACAGTGATCACCAATGACATTATACTCAGGAGCTCTGTATATAGTGTCAGTGTACAGGTAATACAGCGATCACTGGTGACATTATACACAGGAGCTCCGTGCTCCATTCTGGCGCTCCGTGCTCCATTCTGCCCCGCGGCAAATTTTAGGCCACTCCTCAACCAAACCCATTTCACAACTAGCCACACCCATTTCCATGCCCCAATCGCACCCATATAGCACTGCTGATCACACTGACTGGTACTGAGGGCACAGTGGCTGGTACTATGTGCACACTGACTGGTACTGTGGGCACACTGACTGGTACTGAGAAAAAGAAAGAAAGAACAGAGAGAGAAAAAAGAAAGAACAGAGAGAGAAAGAAAGAGGGTAAAGAAATAAAGAAGAAAGAGAAAGAAAGGGGAAAGAAAGAATAGAGAGAGAGAAAGAGGGGAAAGAAAGAAGAGAGACAGAAAGAGAAAGAAAGAACAGAGAGAGAAAGAAAGAACAGAGAGAGAAAAAAGAAAGGAGAGAGAAAGAAAGAACAGAGAGAGAAAGAAAGAACAGAGAGAGAAAGAAAAAGATTACAGAGGGAAAGAAAGAACAGAGAGAAAAGAAAGTTTAGAGAGGGAAAGAAAGAACAGACAGAGAGAGAGAGAATTAAAGAAATAAAGATTTTATAAAGATACTATAGCAGCCCAGTTCCCATTGTAGTGCCCACCTGAGCCTCCCGATGCAGGACATATCATGATCCGCTCACATGGCCGACATCCCAGATTCCAAGGCGATCCCGCTGTCCGCGCTGTCGGAGGAGGACACGGTGATGGATGTGAAGCATTCCCTGTGCCTCCATGGTTCCGTCATAATCTCCTCCCGAAATTACCTCATTTCTGGTCAGCTTCCAGCACATCACTTCCGGTGGAACGTCACGTGCGAGTTTTAAATTGCTCTTCGGGGCTCCGCCCTGTACTCCTGTGTCCACGGAAAAAATAAGCTCCTGACCGTGACAGCGGGGCAGAGTCTCAAAATCGGGACTATCCCGCTGCATCTGGGACGGTACACGCACAGCTCCGCACACCTCGCACACACACCGGCTCCGCTCCGCACACCTCGTACACACGCGGCTCCGCTCAGCAAACCTCGTACAAACGCAGCTCCGCACACCTTGTACACACGCAGCTCCACTCCGCACACCTCGTACACACGCAGCTCCACTCCACACACCTCGTACACACGCGGCTCTGCACACCTTGTACACACACGGCTCCGCTCCGTAAACCTCGTACACACGTGGCTCCGCTCCGCACACCCCATACACACGCGGCTCCACTCCCTACACCTTGTATACACACGGCTCTGCTCCGCACACCCCATACACACGCGGCCCTACTCCATACACCTTGTACACACACGACTCTACTCCGCACACCCCATACACATGCGGCTACGATCCGTACACTTCGTACACACGCGGCTCTGCTCTGTACACCTTGTACACACGTGGCTCTGCTCTGTACATCTTGTACACACGTGGCTCCACTCCGTACACCTCGTACACACACGGTTCCGCTCCGTGCACCCATACACACGCGGCTCCGCTCCGTACACCCCATACACAAGCGGCACTCTCCGTTCACCTCGTACACACACAGCTCTGCTACATCCACCCTCTAAACCCCTCCTGACCCCACACATAAACTTCCCTCATCCAGCACAGCACAGTCCTGCATACACCGAGGAGCCTGACCATGTGACTCCTGACTCCTCCCCTCCTGTGACCTTTTCACAGGTCCTGTGCGCACAGAACAGCAATATATGTGTAACATGAGCAGATGCAGCAGGAGATAAGAATCTGCCGCCCCTGCTTTTCAGTGAGGCAGCGCCGCCTGAGACAGAGTGCTCAACTCGCCTCATGGTAGGTGCGCCCCTGCACGTTAAATATCGGCACACATCACATATCGGCACACGTCACATATCGGCACACATCACATATCGGCACATATTACATATCAGCACATATTACATATCGGCACATGTTACAGCTACATATCGGCACATGTCACATATCGGCACACGTTACGTATCGGCACACGTTACATATCGGCACATGTCACATATCGGCACACGTCACATCGGCACGCGTTACATATCGGTACACGTTACATATCTGCAAATATTACATATCGGCACACATTACATATCGGCACATGTCACATATCGGCACACGTCACATATCGGCACACGTTACATATCGGCACACGTCAAATATCGGCACACGCTACATATCAGCACACGTCATATATCGGCACATATTACATATCGGCACATGTTACAGTTAGATATCGGCACACGTCACATATCGGCACATACTACATATCAGCACATATTACATATCGGCACATGTTACAGTTACATATCGGCACACGTCACATATCGCACACGTTACATATCGGCACACGTTACATATCGGCACACGTCACATATCGGCACACGTTACATATCGGCACATATTACATATCGGCACATGTTACAGTTACATATCGGCACATGTCACATATTGGCACACGTTACGTATTGGCACACGTTACATATCGGCACATATTACAGTTACATATCGGCACATGTTACATATCGGCACACGTTACATATCGGCACACGTCACATATCGGCATGTTACATAGCAATATATGTGTAACATGAGCAGATGCAGCAGGAGATAAGAATCTGCCGCCCCTGCTCTTCAGTGAGGCAGCGCCGCCTGAGACAGAGTGCTCAACTCGCCTCATGGTAGGTGCGCCCCTGCACGTTACATATCGGCACACATCACATATCGGCACACGTCACATATCGGCACACCTTACATATCGGCACACGTCACATATCGGCACACGTTACATATCTGCACACGTTACATATTGGCACACGTCACATATCGGCACACGTCACATATCGGCACACTTACATATCAGCACACATCACATATCGGCACATATTACATATCGGCACATGTTACATATTGGCACACGTCACATATCGGCACATCTTACATATCGGCACACGTCACATATCGGCACACGTCACATATCGGCACATATTACAGTTACATATCGGCACACGTTACATATCGGCACATATTACATATCGGCACATATTACAGTTACATATCGACACACGTCACATATCGGACCATGTCACATATCGGCACACGTGACATCACATATCGGCACACGTTACATATCGGCACACATTACATATCGGCACACGTCACATATCGGCACACGTTACATATCGGCACACGTCACATATCGGCACACATCATATATCGGCACATATTACATATCGGCACATGTTACAGTTACATATCGGCACACGTTACATAGCAATATATGTGTAACATGAGCAGATGCAGCAGGAGATAAGAATCTGCCGCCCCTGCTCTTCAGTGAGGCAGCGCCGCCTGAGACAGAGTGCTCAACTCGCCTCATGGTAGGTGCGCCCCTGCACGTTACATATCGGCACACATCACATATCGGCACACGTCACATATCGGCACATATTACATATCGGCACATATTACATATCGGCACATGTTACAGCTACATATCGGCACATGTCACATATCGGCACAACGTTACGTATCGGCACACGTTACATATCGGCACATGTCACATATCGGCACACGTCACATCGCACACGTTACATATCGGCACACGTTACATATCTGCAAATATTACATATCGCACACATTACATATCGGCACACGTCACATATCAGCACAAGTCACATATCGGCACACACGTTACATATCGGCACACTTCACATATCGGCACACGCTACATATCAGCACACGTCACATATCGGCACATATTACATATCGGCACATGTTAGTTACATATCGGCACACGTCACATATCGGCACATATTACATATCGGCACATGTTACAGTTACATATCGGCACACGTTACATATCGGCACACGTTACATATCGGCACACGTCACATATCGGCACACGTCACATATCAGCACACCTTACATATCGGCACACGTCACATATCGGCACACGTTACATATCGGCACACATTACATATCGGCACACGGCACATATCGGCACACGTCACATATCGGCACACGTTACATATCGGCACACATTACATATCAGCACACGTTACATATCGGCACACGTCACATATCGGCACATATTACATATCGGCACATGTTACATATCGGCACACCTTTACATATCGGCACACCTCACATATCGGCACACGTTACGTATCGGCACACATTACATATCGGCACACATCACATATTGGCACATGTTACAGTTACATAACAGCACACATTACGTATCGGCACATATTACATAGCGGCACATGTTAGTTACATATCGGCACACGTCACATATCGGCACATATTACATATCGGCACATGTTACAGTTACATATCGGCACACGTTACATATCGGCACACGTTACATATCGGCACACGTCACATATCGGCACACGTCACATATCGGCACACGTACATATCGGCACACATTACATATCGGCACACGCACATATCGGCACACGTCATATATCGGCACACGTTACATATCGGCACACGTCACATATCGGCACACTTTCACATATCGGCACACGTTACATATCGGCACACATTACATATCGGCACACGTTACATATCGGCACACGTTACATATCGGCACACGTCACATATCGGCACACGTCACATATCGGCACACGTTACATATCGGCACACATTACATATCGGCACACGGCACATATCGGCACACGTACATATCGGCACACGTTACATATCGGCACACGTTACATATCGGCACACGTTACATATCGGCACATGTCACATATCGGCACACGTGACTCACTATCGCACACGTTACATATCAGCACACATTACATATCGGCACACGTCACATATCGGCACACGTCACATATCGGCACACATCATATATCGGCACATATTACATATCGGCACATGTTACAGTTACATAACGGCACACGTCACATATCGGCACACGTTACGTATCGGCACACGTTACATATCGGCACATATTACAGTTACATATCGGCACACGTTACATATCTGCACACGTCACATAACGGCACACGTCACATATCGGCACACGTCGCATATCGGCACACGTCACATATCGGCACACGTCACATATCGTCACACATCACATCGGCACACATTACATATCAGCACACGTCACACGTTACATATCAGCACACGTCACATATCGGCACATGTCACATATCGGCACACGTCACATATCGGCACACGTCACATCGGCACACATTACATATCGGCACACGTCACATATCGGCACACGTTACATATCGGCACACGTTACATATCGGCACACGTTACATATCGGCACATGTCACATATCGGCACACGTGACGTCACATATCGGCACACGTTACATATCAGCACACATTACATATCGGCACACGTCACATATCGGCACACGTCACATATCGGCACACGTCACATATCGGCACACATCATATATCGGCACATATTACATATCGGCACATGTTACAGTTACATAACGGCACACGTCACATATCGGCACACGTTACGTATCGGCACACGTTACATATCGGCACATATTACAGTTACATATCGGCACACGTTACATATCTGCACACGTCACATAACGGCACACGTCACATATCGGCACACGTCGCATATCGGCACACGTCACATATCGGCACACGTCACATATCGTCACACATCACATCGGCACACATTACATATCAGCACACGTCACACGTTACATATCAGCACACGTCACATATCGGCACATGTCACATATCGGCACACGTCACATAATCGGCACACTTCACATCGGCACACAATTACATATCGGCACACGTCACATATCGGCACATGTCACATATCGGCACACAGTCACATATCGGCACACGTCACATCGGCACACATTACATATCGGCACACGTCAATATCGGCACATGTCACATATTGGCACACGTCACATATCGGCACACGTCACATCGGCACACATTCCATCTGCTTTGTGCACACCTGAAGAAACCTGTGATTGACAGCCATGTAGTGGGTGATTTGTGAGCTCGTACTAAGCTGGGAGATAAGAAGTCTCCAAGTGAAGTGCCCCTTTTAGCTACCACCCTGCATCCATCATCAGTGATATTGTGGAGACGATCATCCTGATTAATTACAGGTAAACACTTGAGAATCATTTTTTTGATGCGATATAATTGATTGCTGTATGGGATGGAGAAGGTTATGGGAGTCAGAGAGAAGGTTGAGGTTCTATTGTGTGCATCAGATAGGATTTTGGATCGGGAGAGTTGAGTGTTTCTTGGCAAGGCTAATATCAGAAAATTTGTAACCTCTATCTAATAACTAGTGATGAGTGAACGTGCTCGCCACTACTCGTTACTCGCAGAGTATCACGGTATTCGGTGTACCCGGCGAGCACCGAGCGTTTCCGGGATTACTCGGCGGGAACTCGGGTTGCCCCCCAGCTTTTTTGGCCGACTTTACAGACCCAGTCACAATGCAGGGATTGTCTGCCAGGCAATGAAACGCCGCAGCCATCTTTGTGTGGTCGTGCAGTGATTGGCTGGCTGCTCAGCATATCAGGGTAAAAGAGACCGGACGTCGCCCTCCTCGGTGCATTCAGTCCGGATTGGGACAGTGTAGAGAGAGCTGCTGCCGAGATAGGGTCAGATTTGGAGATTTCTTAGTCAGTGTGGGGTCTACCATCCTAAACTACTCAAATCCTGATAACCCAACAGTCCTTCTAAGGACTAATTCTGGAGTATATAGGTTCCAGTGTTAGGTGGGCAGGGAGTGAGCGTCGCTCTATACTCATCAGTGCAAGGCCTGCAGGCACTATATGTGCGTATATAGATCATCGCACACATCAAGAGGGTCCATTCCCTGCCTGACTTCTGGTGCTGCTGCTGCTACCTGTATGATATATTGGCCGTATAGTATATAGCTAGCCCCAGGTGTAATTGGCTTTGAAAATTTTTTTGGCCAGGGCTAATAGAGATTTTTTTATTGCAAAGCTTCCAGAGACCCCTTTTTTTTTCTCCATTTACTTTTTCACACTGCACAATACAGCCGGATCCTTTTCCTAGCACAGCGTGAAAATCCAGCAATTTTGAAGAGGTCCCAAACATCCCTTTTGAGTGCGCAGAGAAATATTTTATTTTTATGTGGTACGGTAGAGTATTTTTTTTTTGAATGTCTTACACAATTTCTTGACACCATTTTGCTGAACCCCCAAAAAATACATACAGCCCACATATTTTACAGTACGGTGTATCTGTGACACGTCTCATCCATCCATCTGCTAAAAATTTTGGTCTTTTTTAGCCCTAAATCAATTTTTTTTGCTGTCTGGCACTGTACTTATATACAGCACTATTTAGCTACAAAAAATACAAAAACAGGGCACATTTGTCGTTGTGGTATCTCCCTAACAGGCCTCATTTATCAGTCAAAAATTTGGTCATTTTAGGCCTACACATTGTATTTGTTTTGCAGTCTGTTAACATACTTATTAAATCTGATAAAGCAAAACACATTTTTACCTAAAGACCAGATAGGTAAAATTTTGTTTTTCCAGCACAAGTATCACATACAAGTTTCCTCCCAAATCTCCCTTTTGTAGTGAACGTGTATAATATTCTAGTCCATTTACAATGGGCAAGGCGCATGGCAAGGGACGGGGAAGTGGATGGTGATGGTGCAGGCCAAGGCCGTGTGCAAGCTGAAATTGGCCCACCAAAAACACCTACATCTTCTCGCTGGACCTTAGTTTCTGAAGTCCTAGGGGACCGTGGCAAGACAGCACTATTGAAGCCCGAGCAGTGTGAAAAGGTTGTTGGTTGGATAGTGGATAATACAGTCATGGCCAAAAGTTTTGAAAATGACACAAATATTATATTTTCACATGATCTGCTGCCCTCTGGTTTTTATGTGTGTTTGACAGATGTTTTTATCACAGACAGAAATATAATAATTGCAAACATATGAGTAACAAAAGCTTATATTGACAGTTAGAATGAGTTAATGCAGCAAGTCAATATTTGCAGTGTTGACCCTTCTTCTTCAGGACCTCTGCAATTCTCCCTGGCATGCTCTCAATCAACTTCTGGACCAAATCCTGACTGATAGCAGTCCATTCTTGCACAATCAATGCTTTCATTTTGTCAGAATTTTTAGGTTTTTGTTTGTCCACCCGTCTCTTGATGATTGACCACAAGTTCTCAATGGGATTAAGATCTGGGGAGTTTCCAGGCCATGGACCCAAAATCTCTATGTTTTGTTCCCTGAGCCATTTAGTTATCACCTTTGCTTTATGGCAAGGTGCTCCATCATGCTGGAAAAGGCATTGTTGATCGCCAAACTGCTCTTGGAGGGTTGGGAGAAGTTGCTCTTGGAGGACATTCTGGTACCATTCTTTATTCATGGCTGTGTTTTTTAGGCAAGACTGTGAGAGAGCCGATTCCCTTGGCTGAGAAGCAACCCCACACATGAATGGCTTCAGGATGCTTAACAGTTGGCATGAGACAAGACTGGTGGTAGCGCTCACCTTGTCTTCTCCGAATGAGGCGTTTTCCTGATGTCTCAAACAATCGAAAAGGGGATTCATCAGAGAAAATAACTTTACCCCAGTCCTCAGCAGTCCACTGCCTGTACCTTTTGCAGAATATCAGTCTGTCCATGATGTTTTTTCTGGAGAGAAGTGGCTTCTTTGCTGCCCTCCTTGAGACCAGGCCTTGCTCCAAGAGTCTCCGCCTCACAGTGCGTGCAGATGCACTCACACCTGCCTGCTGCCATTCCTGAGCAAGCTCTGCACTGCTGGTAGCCCGATCCCGCAGCTGAAACACTTTTAAGAGACGGTCCTGGCGCTTGCTGGTCTTTCTTCGGTGCCCTGGAGCCTTTTTGGCAACAATGGAACCTCTCTCCTTGAAGTTCTTGATGATGCGATAGATTGTTGACTGAGGTGCAATCTTTCTAGCTGCGATACTCTTCCCTGTTAGGCCATTTTTGTGCATTGCAATGATGACTGCACGTGTTTCTTTAGAGATAACCATGGTTAACAGAAGAGAAACAATGATGCCAAGCACCAGCCTCCTTTTAAAGTGTCCAGTGGTGTCATTCTTACTTAATCATGACAGATTGATCTCCAGCCATGTCCTCATCAACACCCACACCTGTGTTAATGGAGAAATCACTGAAAAGAGGTTAGCTGGTCCTTTTAAGGCAGGGTTTGCAATGATGTTGAAATGTGTTTTGGGGGATAAAGTTCATTTTCTAGCCAAATTTTGACTTTGCAAGTAATTGCTGTTAGCTGATCACTTTTTATAACATTCTGGAGTATATGCAAATTCCCATTAGAAAAAGTGAAGCAGTAGATTTTGTAAAAATTAATATTTATGTCATTCTCAAAACTTTTGGCCATGACTGTACTTCCAGTTATTTAAAGCCACCACCACCACCAGCACCACCCTGTCTTCCACACGGTCAAGTCACAGTAGCCGTGAATCTGGACCACATATTCCTTACCTGATCCTCCTTCCTCCTACCCTGCTGGAGTGCCCGGAGACAAATTGATCCCACACTCGGACACTCCGAAGAACTGTTCAGTTTTCCATTTGGAGATTCGTGCCCCTCGCCCGCTCCACTTGAAGCGGGGCAAGAGGGGGATCGCAAAGTAGTGATGCACAAATTTTTGAGCAGCCACGGTCACAAGAGGTGGACGATGATGAGACACAATTGCCGGAAAATCAGGAGGAGGACCAGGGTGGGGAAGTGGAAGATGTTGGTGGATGATGTAGTAACAGACCCAACCTGGCAGGAGGACTAAAACAGTGAGGACAGCAGCACACAGGGGGAGGTAGGTGTAGCACCCTCAGGCAGGAAGAAGCAGTGTGGTGGCTGCGACAGAAGGCAGGCAACCGTTCCCCGTAACACCAACACGATGGAAGTTGCCAGTCCCAAATGTTTTGGTCTTCCCCCAATCTGGTTATTTTTTAAAGACTCTGCTGATAACCCCAAACAGGCCATTTGCAACACCTTCATACCAGCATCAGCAGGAAATAGCAAAACTACCAGCCTGACCACCAACGCATGATCAAGTACATGGCAAACAAAGCATCCGACTTTGTGGGCCCAACCCCAGGCTCCAGGAACAGTGTCTGCGGGGGACACCACAGCTTCTTCCACTGTTGTGAGTGCAAGCCAATCCACTGTCCATAGTGCATGCAAAGATGCCTCCTGCCCTGTACCTTGTCGTCTCCCACAGTCAAAAAGCACCATCGTCAAGCACGTCCACATCTTATCCCAGTGCAGCCTTCAGTTGTTTCTATACCCCGTCATTGGGAAAGTAAGTGGAAATACCCCGCCAATGCCGCACAGGCCACAGTACTAAATTCACACATTTCTCGTCTGCTTGCGTCGAAATGTTGCTTTCAGGCATGTGGAGAAGAAGTTTTGCAACCGATGGGGGCGCCA
>JARQOD010005834.1:0-45963 GCA_033576555.1 Oophaga sylvatica
GGCTCTGATTCACGCGATATTTGAAAGTACAGCCCCGATTACTGGAAACCGATGCTGAGTTTGTTAAGTACCAAAAGGGGGGGCAGACTAATACACAAGTATCCCCGGGTCTATTACAGAGAATCGAAAACAACATCTCGCTTCGAGGCCCCGAAGGGTTTTTTTTTTCAAACTAAAAAAAAGGGCGATACTTTAGCGTTTAAAAATAAAATAAACTAATGAAGGCAAAAACACTTCCCAAAAAAGAAAACGACACAGAAATAAAACTTTTTTCCCCCGAAAAAATTTTTTTCTGCGTGTAAAAGTACACTAAAACTGCTAACATAAATCTTACAAGTATAACTTTTAATTTTTAAAAATTGGGAATTTTAAAAGGTGTGGAGGTCCGGGGGCGTTTTCGAAGGTTTTTTTTTCTTTTTCAACTGCACCCCTCTCTTATTAACTCTGTAAATAAAAAAAAACTATTACTCCCACAAAAATGAATCTAGGGGCCACCCCAAAAAACAAATTCGCAAAGCATCGTAACGCACTAAAAAAAATAAACCACATTATTGGTGGCGTCACAGGAAAGGGACAAACACATATCCCCTGGTTCAGGACCCCTACCTTTTCTTTCCAAGCCTGTGCTTGCAATCCCCCATTTTTAGGATTTTTGGGAGATTATATCCCGCAACGAACTCGAATCAATCCTGGGTCCTCAACGATCTAACTCGAATCGCGAGCACGACCTTTTTTGCCACGGGTTTTTCCAACCGCCCTCCCCCACTGATCTGTAAAGAAATTTTATATTTTTAAAACATGTCTAGCAAAACGACCCATAGCAAAAAAAAAATTTTAAAGTAGGATTTTAGGGGAGGTATATTAATTATAAAAAAATAAAACTTATAAATTTACGTACCAAATCAATAATATTAAAAATTAAACTAAGGTTTTTTGCCGACAGTGTAAAAATTGGGGGCCCCCGAAAATTGCCTTTTAACATTTTTAAAAAACCACCTTTCAAAGGGTCCCTCTTTTTAAAAAAAATAAAAAATTTTAAAAAAAAAAGCCAAAATCAAACCCCAACACAACATCCTAAACGTGTAAAATTTAATTTTTTTTTAAAAAAAATTTTTTACCCAGAATCCCCTGGTCCATTTAATAAAAATCCGTATTTTAAAAAAAAAATAAAAATAAAAAAAATACTGAAATTAAAAAAATTAAAAAAAATAAACAAAGGCAAAAAAAATTTACTTGTCAATAAAAAAATGGAATTTTGGGAAAATACCAAACAAAAATTAGCTAAAAAAAAATAAAAACCCTTTTTAAAACCAAAAAAAAACAGAACCTTCCAATTTCCGCTTTTAATTAAACAATGAAAAATCCCAATATCCCGTTAAGGGCTTTTTTGGGGGGAAAATTTTTTGGGAGGGGGTTTTTTTTGGGGGCTACGGAAACCCCCCCCGTAAAGGGTAAAAAAAACTTTAAGTTTTCACCTCTGGGAACCCCCTTGAAAAAAAATTTACCCCAAAAAGGACAAATTACCCTTAGCTGTAAATTTTAACGCTACTATTAAATTAATAATTAAAACCGCCCTAAAATCCATACTTAATTTTTTTTAGCGACTGGGCGTAGCTAACATGTTTTAATAATAAAACATTTTCTCATACGATACAGCTGTAGCGGACGAGGGTTTGGAAACCCTTGGCGACTAGCCCGCCTTTAAATCCGATTCCGATGTTGAATCGTTGAGGATCCCCAGGATTCAAGTCGAGTTCGTAAACCGACATAATCCTCCCAACCTCCCTAAAAATGGGGTGATTCGCAACACACGGCTCGGAATAGAAAAGGACGGTCCATGAAACCAGGGGTGATATGTTTGTACCCTCCGTACCCTTTACCCACCAATAACTGTGGGAATATTTATTTACGTCTTACGAAGCTTTGCAATTTAGCTTTTCGGTGGCCCCGCTAGATACATTTCTGTGGCAGTAATAGTTTATTTTTATTTACAGATGTTAAACAACGAGCAGGAGGCGCAGCTTAAAAAGAAAAAACACCCCTACGAAAACGCCCGAGCACCTCCCCACACCGTTTAAAATCACCAATCTCGAACTACCCCAAAAACGCTCATAATTGTAACATATATTCTACCGTTCTAATGTACTTATACACCCAGATAAAAATTTCTGCGGTAACTAGTTTTTTTACCTTTCAAGTTAGCTTTGGAATGTGTTGTGCCATTCAGTATGTTATATTTTATTTACAGCTGCTAAAGTACGCCCCGAGGTTCAGTTTGAGGGAGAAAACACCCCAACGGCGGCGTCCAACAGCGAGATGTCTGTTAATTCAGCATTCTCTGTAATCACACCCGGGGTACTTGAATTAATATTCTAAGCCCCTCTATATGTACTTATACAAACAATCATCATCGTTTCACAGATAATCGGTGCAGTACTTTACAAAATCCGTTGAATCAGAGCCAAGTGGCTCTTTAGCTCTTCCAATATCTCCCCCACTTAGCGGTTAACTACACCACGTATCTTTTCTTTAAGTTACGGGAGATCGCATTCGCGAGTTTTGCAGCAGCCAATTATGATTTTAGAACAAAAGGAAGTGAGAACGGAGCCCTTTCACACGGGTGTCGCAGATCGTGAAAAAAGCCCCCAACCGACACCCCGGGAAACTGGATATCGGCTTAAAGAATATACGCTGGTCAACTACAGAATCTGCAAATAGCAACGCAGAAGCACAGCCAATTCAGCCATGCATTACCCAAGAAACGCCGGTATCGCGCCCGTGTAAGTAAGAAGCAAAGGAGATGGGTCGTCGCCTTACACACCAACCCCGTATGGACTGGTGAACAACCAAAATGTTTCTTTACAGTCTTCACGTACGGCATAAAAACCTCGCAGAACGACTAAAACTTTCTCGACACTAGAAAAGACTGATAAGTGCGTTCCAACACCCACATTATTGCAAACTGTGCGATTTTTAAACAAAAATAGCAAATGTTGATTTTTAAACAAAAAATTACAACTGTACAGCAACTTCTGTAAAAAACCGTCTGCCTAAACGTTGGTTTTTAATGAAAAAAATAATTAAAATTTCACCATTACAACCTAGGGGGGATCGATACACGTGCCCCAGCCATTTACACAACTAGATCCCCTGGAGATGGCGCATTCACAGCAAAATCGGCGGCAGACCCTTGATACACCACATACAGAAATTCTCGCGGGGCCGCCTCTTACAAATGTTTGTGATAGTGGGAGAGTTTGGGCTGATAGTTGACGCCGACTTTTTACTGTTCTTTAGCAACGGTAAATTTTCAAACTATAACATTATAGACCACAATGCAGGACGCTACGATTCTTACTTTATTGTAAGGAGCTGATTTTTGAAAACTAGTGTAAATGTGATAGCCCGAGTGTCGTGGTCTCGTGTGTGACGATACCCGATTTGTCTAATGGTTCTCACAAAATACCACAGACCGCGGGATTTTCAGTTTTCCACACTTTTTTTTAATAGCTGAGAAAACAAAGCTATGTAGGTCCAATACCCGCTGTGAAATATTATGGTCTAGAGTACATGGCACAGGGTGCTTCTGGTATGACATGAGAGTCAGAAAACATTTGTCATGTGCCAAAATAGGCGGGACACGTCTCAACATCCTCAATTTTTTGTTGAATGTGACAAAAAACGAATATTATGGTCTAAGTACATGGCACAGGGTGCTTCTGCTATGACATGATAGTCCGAAACACGATATGTTAAAAAGTTTGTAGCCATTTTTGTTGAGTAGTGGTCAAAACCGTTGCATAGGTTAGGCCTGTGCCAAAATAGGTCTTTCTGGTACGACATGGGAGTCAAAACCACAGCTAGCTAAAAAAAGTTTGCACCCAATTTTTTTGTTGAATACTGATCAAGATCGATTATTAAGGGCTATGGTACATGCACAGAGTGCTTCTGATGGCATAGCGCCCGAAACACAGGTATGTTAAAAAGTTGTACCTGATTTTTGTTGAACGTACTCAATATCGCTGCATAGGAGTGGGTAATGTACCATCGAACTATAATGAAAATGATGCAAATAAGGGTCTTTTTTTAGCTAAAAAGCACTAGTTTGCAGCGGTGCTGGTACAGCATAAGTGTGCTGTGGGTGCATGAGATGGCGTGAAATGTTTAAAAAATGATTCAGCGGATCACCACCATCTATGAATGTGGTATTTCCAAGCACCAGCGATAATCTGTTTGCCCCCTACATTAAACTACACTATAGGGGGTTTCCGTGTATTCGCTATAGAAACACAGGTATGCTAAAAAGTAGCACCCAATTTTTTTGTTGAATGCTGATCAAAATCGAAATATTATGAGTTAGAGTCCATGGCACAGAGTGCTTCTGCATGGTCTGAGGGTCCGAAACACGGGTATGTAAAAAATTTGTAACCCGATTTTTTGTTGAATGCTGGTCAAAATTGTTGCATAGTTTGTGGTTCTGTGCCAAAATGTCCGGGACACTCTCAACATCCTGTCTTTTATATCTGATGGGCTTAGCGTCTTTAAAAATAGGCCTGCGCTGCAAGAACGCTACGCATCCCAGGCTTACAGTTGGTCATGTGTGTAGCTCATAGCGGGAACGTTAACATTCAACATGCCTTGAGAGGATTTTGTGAAGCAACTCGCTCAATATTTTTTCAGATGACTGTCGCGTGTTAACGGCCACACATAGTTTTTTAATTTCAGCATTGTTTTTTTCCAAGGCTGTCCCGACCAGACTTTTTCCAGGCATGCCCAGACATGCCCGGACTTGTCCAGCATTCTCACAAGGACCCTAATATGTCAGTTCACAATATGTCTATCAGTATTAAAACATAAAAACTCCTCTGTACACGATCCTTAAGCAAAATAAAAAAAAAATATATATATAATGCAAAATAATTCTGTGAAGGAGCTAAAATGTGAAAATATGTGTCTCACATGGACCCAATATGTCCGTTCACAAATGTCTATCAGTATTAAAACAAAAAAACTCCTCTGTACACGATCCTTAAGCAAAATAAAAAAATAATGTAAAATAAATCTGTGAAGGAGCAAAATGTTGAAATATACGCTTAACTAATATTGAAAAATATGTGTCTCACATGGACCCTATATGTCATTTCACGATATGTCTATCAGTATTAAAACATAAAAACTCCTCTGTACACGAATCCTTAAGCAAAATAAAAAATAATGTAAAATAAATCTGTGAAGGAGCAAAATGTTGAAATATACGCTTAACTAATATTTGAAAAATATGGTGTGCACATGGACCCTATATGTCAGTTCACGATATGTCTATCATAATAAAAACATAAAAACTCCTCTGTACACATCCTTAAGCAAAATAAAAAATAATGTAAAATAAATCTGTGAAGGAGCAAAAATGTTGAAAATATGGTTCTCACATGGACCCTATATTCAGTTCACGATATGTCTATCAGTAATTAAAACATAAAAACTCCTCTGTACATTATTTGAAGGGTTAAAAGAGGCTTCATGGTTGATATGATAAGCTGATCAGAATAGCAAGCATCATGAGAGCTGCTATGGTTGACAGTGGTAGCGAACGCATAACTAATATTGATTGGCCAACTATAACACAACTGCTTTTTTAATATAGCTCCTCATATGATGTGCTAAATACTTCATATGCACGCACTGTATGTATTGTGAGCCCTGCACTTGCATGCTAACATCATTATATTAGCATCTGTGATTAATTGACTTCATACACGCACAGTATGTATTGTGAGCCCTGCACTTGCATGCTAACATCATTATAATTAGCATCTGTGAATAGCTAGCATCATGAGACTGCTATGGTTGACAGTGGTGCGAACGCATAACTAATATTTGATTGCCAACTATACCAACTGCTTTTTTAATATAGCTCCTCATATGGATGTGCTAATTGACTTCATTATTTTCTGCATGCTGTATATCCCACTCTTTTGATTTTTTATTCATGATAATGTTTTTTAGACCTAATAAAATTTGTATTTATACTGCAAAAGCCTTCCTTTTTCAATTTATTTCAATCTCGCCATGACTTTCCCCTTTACACACATTTACAGTAAATAGAGACAAATGAATTCATGAATGCATGCGACCTTCTCTCATTGTACTTACAGATCATGACACAATACAGGGCTATTTAGTATATGTGGTTTCTAACATGTCACAATAGCATCGACCTTCACTCATTCTATGGGCACTGCTATCAGAATACACATAAATGTGTTGGTTTTAAAAGATCCCACTGACTATACACAATGCAATACTATTTACTGTTTGCCTGAATTACCGTAGCATCGACCTTCACTCATTCTGACAATTCATGTCAACACTGCCAGTAGATAAAAAATATTTAGACTTCTAACACAACACAAACCTTGTACACACACCTTGATACATTAAACTACACTATAGGATGAACTGTCGGGACAGTTTTCTTGAAGTGATCTATCTGTGAAAAACACTGTTAGAAATGAGGACTATACACAAGGGGTGCCAAGCAGCATTCAGGTATGATCTCACATCTATGGCGCTGCTTTTTTGATATAGCTCCTCATATGGATGTGCTAATTGACTTCATATGCACGCACAGTATGTATTGTGAGCCCTGCACTTGCATGCTAAACATCATTATATTAGCAACTAGTGATGGAGAAGTTACTTTATTGATATACCTGATTCATTGAGATACTTATAATCCTATATATAGTGCATATATGTCTGCCTATTGGGGGATATTGTGAGTTACATAGATTGCATATATACGGACAAATATATGGAGTTTATTATTGTATAGCCCCGGATTAGTCTATTATCGCTATAACATATAAGATATGTCGATGTGCACTATTATATATTGATTTGAATGTAATTCACACCTGTCTGCATTTGGCTATTTTTTCTGCATGCTGTATATCCCACTCTTTTGGATTTTTATCCATGATAATGTATTTTAGACCTTAATAAAAATTGTTGACTTTTCCCACACAAAAGACGGATCACAGAACTTGTCCTGTGTGAAACACACACATAGATAAATTACCTCTATGGTGCAGTAAAGATGTATATCTTTGTACCATGTTAGCCAGTAGATAGAAAAATATTTAGACTTCTAACAACAGTATAAAATCAAGATTCACTCTTTATTTCACTAAAAATCCTTATATACTAGTTATATACAGAAGTCTGTATTAACTAGAACTCCTTATACAATTACTGGGTCCTTAAAAGTTTCTCTCCTCTGCTAGAAAATAGCTTTACATTTACTGATGGATTCTAATACAGACATTTACTGGTGCTTCTAATACAAACCCTTACAGTTCATGTCAGGGCATTCTCTGCTAGAAAATAGCTTTACATCTACGGATGGAGTTAAAACTACCCTTTAATACACTAAAAACTCCACAGACTAATCAAAGGCACTGAATAAAAATCCAGCAGACCAGATTTCACAGCCTGAGCAAAGTTCAGCCACAGATTTCCCAGCCTGAGCAAAGTTCAGCCAGAGGGCGTGACGACCTGGATCAATCTGACAGGGAGACGGATAAAATGATAGGGGGCGTGTCGACCTGTCAGATTTGAGTTTGATGAGTAATACAGTTCCTATACTACTTACAGTGATATCACCGCTCTATATCCTGGTGATCTGGTGTAGTACTGATCACTATAGTGACCTCTCCCCAGTGATGTATATACAGTGATATCACCGCTCTATGTCCTGGTGATCTGGGTGTAGTACTGATCACTATAGTGACCTCTCACCAGTGATGTATATACAGTGATATCACCGCTCTATGCTCTGGTGATCTGGGTGTAGTGCTGATCACTATAGTGACCTCTCCCCAGTGATGTATATACAGTGATATCACCGCTCTATGTCCTGGTGGTCTGGGTGTAGTACTGATCACTATAGTGACCTCTCCTCAGTGATGTATATACAGTGATATCACTGCTCTATGTCCTGGTGATCTGGGTGTAGTACTGATCACTATAATGACCTCTCCTCAGTGATGTATATACAGTGATATCACCGCTCTATGTTCTGGTGATCTGGGTCTAGTACTGATCACTATAGTGACCTCTCCTCAGTGATGTATATACAGTGATATCACCGCTCTATTTCCTGGTGATCTGGGTGTAGTACTGATCACTATAGTGACCTCTCCCCAGTGATGTATACACAGTGATATCACTGCTCTATGTCCTGGTGATCTGGTGTAGTACTGATCACTATAGTGACCTCTCCTCAGTGATGTATATACAGTGATATCACTGCTCTATGTCCTGGTGATCTGGGTGTAGTACTGATCACTATAGTGACCTCTCACCAGTGATGTATATACAGTGATATCACCGCTCTATGTCCTGGTGATCTGGGTGTAGTACTGATCACTATAGTGACCTCTCCTCAGTGATGTATATACAGTGATATCACTGCTCTATGTCCTGGTGATCTGGTGTAGTACTGATCACTATAGTGACCTCTCCCCAGTGATGTATATCACAGTGATATCACGCTCTATTCCTGGTGATCTGGGTGTAGTACTGATCACTATAGTGACCTCTCCCTCAGTGATGTATATACAGTGATATCACCGCTCTATGTCCTGGTGATCTGGGTGTAGTACTGATCACTATAGTGACCTCTCCTCAGTGATGTATATACAGTGATATCACCCTCTATGTCCTGTGATCCGGGTGTAGTACTGATCACTATAGTGACCTCTCCCAGTGATGTATATACAGTGATATCACCGCTCTTGTCCTGGTGATCTGGGTGTAGTACTGATCACTATAGTGACCTCTCCCAGTGATGTATATACAGTGATATCACGCTCTATGTCCTGGTGTCTGGGTGTAGCACTGATCACTATAGTGACCTCTCACCCAGTGATGTATATACAGTGATATCACCGCTCTATGTCCTGGTGATCTGGGTGTAGTACTGATCACTATAGTGACCTCTCCCCAGTGATGTATATACAGTGATATCAGCGCTCTATGTCCTGGTGATCCGGGTGTAGTACTGATCACTATAGTGACCTCTCCCAATGATGTATACACAGTGATATCACCGCGCTATGTCCTGGTGATCTGGGTGTAGTACTGATCACTATAGTGACCTCTCCCCAGTGATGTATATACAGTGATATCACTGCTCTATGTCCGGGTGATCTGGGTGTAGTACTGATCACTATAGTGACCTCTCCCCAGTGATGTATATACAGTGATATCACCGCTCTATGTCCTGGTGATCTGGGTGTAGTACTGATCACTATAGTGACCTCTCCCCAGTGATGTATATACAGTGATATCAGCGCTCTATGTCCTGGTGATCCGGGTGTAGTACTGATCACTATAGTGACCTCTCCCCAATGATGTATACACAGTGATATCACCGCGCTATGTCCTGGTGATCTGGGTGTAGTACTGATCACTATAGTGACCTCTCCCCAGTGATGTATATACAGTGATATCACTGCTCTATGTCCGGTGATCTGGGTGTAGTACTGATCACTATAGTGACCTCTCCCCAGTGATGTATATACAGTGATATCACCGCTCTATGTCCCGGTGATCTGGGTGTAGTACTTATCACTATAGTGACCTCTCCCCAGTGATGTATATACAGTGATATCACTGCTCTATGCCCTGGTGATCTGGATGTAGTACTGATCACTATAGTGACCTCTCCCCAGTGATGTATATACAGTGATATCACCGCTCTATGTCCTGATGATCTGGGTGTAGTACTGATCACTATAGTGTCCTCTCCTCAGTGATGTATAAACAGTGATATCACTGCTCTATGTCCTAGAGATCTGGTGTAGTACTGATCGCTATAGTGACCTCTCCCCAGTGATGTATATACAGTGATATCACCGCTCTATGTCCTGGTGATCTGGGTGTAGTACTGATCGCTATAGTGACCTCTCAGCAGTGATGTATATACAGTGATATCACCGCTCTATGTCCTGGTGATCTGGGTGTAGTACTGATCACTGTAGTGACCTCTCACCAGTGATGTATATACAGTGATATTGAGTCTCCCGGGTTAGGCCTGTGGGGTACTCGGCACCGAGCTCGTTCACTTCAATGGGGATGTCACGGGTAGCACAGCTCGGTCCGTGGCCCTGGGCGCTCACTAAAAAGGGGGGTATTTACAGGGGATTAAAGTATTTGTAGGAATTTGTGACGCCACCTGTGGTACCTGGTCAGTGTGACCAGCGCTGCTATGCAGATCCGCTGAAGGGTTGGTGTTGGGCAGCAAGGTGTTAAGTCTTCCACAGGCAAGACTGGGTCCCTCAAGGTAGATGGCGGTATAGGGGTGCAAGACGGAGAGGGGAGTTCAGCCGCAGGAGTAATAAGGCAGACACACACAAAAGTCTCTTTCTGTACCTTTTACTGGTGGGATAGCAGGCACGTCCCGGGATGCTGGCAGGCTGGAGGATGCACGTCCAGTTATTCCCACTGAGTAGGTGTAGGGCCTCCTTACTCCTGTAGTGTGAGTTTCTGACCTGTATATAACGAAGTCTAACTCTGTCTTCACTTATACGCCCGGCTGACTTTGTGGTGGGGCCTTCTCTTGGATAGAACAGTGTCTCTAATGGCGGATCCTGCCCAGACTCCTGTCTTCCTGACCCTGGTTACGTATCAACACTTGTGGGCCCCTGCGACTTGAAGTCCCGCAGGGTCCCCGGTTTCTCCTACTAGTCGTGTAGATTCTAGCAAGCTCGGACCCGGTGTCCGGTTAGTCAGAGTAGAGGTAAGCTATCAATACTGTTTCAACCTCTATTACTCTCTTCTTACTCCACTCGCCTTTCGTCCTACTCCGACCTTTAGCATAAGCACACTAGCAGTAGATGGCTGATTCTTCTCTCTCTTCACCGCTCTCAAAGCGTCGGCACGCTTGCTCCCTGAACTAAACTCAGTTGACTCAGTTCTGACCAGGCTGAAGTGGCTATCTTTCTCCACTTGTACTAGCCTCCACACATTGAACTAAGCTCAACGCTGCAGTCTTCAGGTTCTCTCAGCAACTCTCAACTCCTCTCAGAGGTGACTAGCAAGACTCGTTCTGAACTCTCTCAGCTCTCAGGCTAATCTGGTCTTAGACTGTCTCGTTCTCAGCTAGACTGCGCTCTCTGCTGTCTAGGCGTAGACTGTTTCTCTGCTGTGACTTCACCACCCTTATATACTACAAAAGGGCTCCCTCTGGTGGCTCTAGGGAGTGGTGAAGGTGTGTTGTGTGCATATCAGGTCTCTGTGGGTGTTACCTTTGGTGCATCCCCCTGGGGAATACGATTCCAGGCACAGCTGGGCTACACATCCCCCCCTAGTTAACATCAGTGTCACGCTGTATAGCAGATATATATATGTGATGACAGTAATCTATATCAAAAGGGCAACATACAATATAACATTTTCAAACAAGGAGAAACATGGAGTCAAAATGCTAATAAAACATCGTATATTTATTAAACTAGATTAATAAAACAAACAAAAAATAATAATGAAAGAAAATAATTAAATATACAACATACAATAAGGCATGAAAAATCCACTGATGAAACAGTGGGAGTGAGCAGTAGAAATTTTAAAGAAGAATATAAATGGGTCACAAAAAAGCCTCAACCACAAAAGTGTAGCAAACAGAATGGTGTCCTAAATCAGATTGCAAAGTGAGAATGGACCAACATGACAGTATAAGTAGACATTGCCGTGGCACAACTGACCAGAGCAGTAGTGTTTAGCCTGCAACGAAGTGACAGACAGAGGAGTGCAACTGGGGAACGCATATGCCAAAAATTAGCCCATAAGGCTTCTCTTAATGAGCACACAGTAACAATGGCATTGCATACGTGCCAGATAAACGGAGCAATCCGTCAGTCTATAAGAAACAACAATTGTTTCAGGTCAAAAACGGACAGTGACCACTAAGATGATTACCTGTCATGACTTTGCAGGGTCTGAGATGAGGACACCGGATCCCCGACGCGCGTTTCGACACTCCTTCTTCAGGGGCCCCCTGTGCTCATTAAGAGAAGCCTTATGGGCTAATTTTTGGCATATGCGTTCCCCAGTTGCACTCCTCTGTCTGTCACTTCGTTGCAGGCTAAACACTACTGCTCTGGTCAGTTGTGCCACGGCAATGTCTACTTATACTGTCATGTTGGTCCATTCTCACTTTGCAATCTGATTTAGGACACCATTCTGTTTGCTACACTTTTGTGGTTGAGGCTTTTTTGTGACCCATTTATATTCTTCTTTAAAATTTCTACTGCTCACTCCCACTGTTTCATCAGTGGATTTTTCATGCCTTATTGTATGTTGTATATTTAATTATTTTCTTTCATTATTATTTTTTGTTTGTTTTATTAATCTAGTTTAATAAATATACGATGTTTTATTAGCATTTTGACTCCATGTTTCTCCTTGTTTGAAATTGTTATCATGAGTTGTAGCTGCACTCTAAATCTAGACAGGTAGACTTCTACCGACATCAATTTTCCATTTATTATGAGTTGGAGGTATTTTTCTTTATACAATATAACATGCGCATAGATATATGATAACATAGAATTACCTGACAGAAAGTCCAGTGGGTCAATACGGAATCCGTTATACGCTGTCTCCGGCTAGAGGGTGACCGGGGTCTATGCTGACCCTAAACTGGGGTCCTAACTAATCCCTCTACCTGGAGGTACTGTTAAAGGTACAGAGGTCCAGGCCACCAGCGTAAACCCTGTCTCCTATCAATCCCTGCCAACTGTAATCTAGTCCTAAGAAGGACCCTGATTACCACCAAAGGGAATGAACAGGTAACGGTTAATGAACAGAAAGACATACAAGAAAGACAAGAAATAAAGTAAATAAAGTCTTACATACAACACTCACACACAGTAGGAACACCTAAGGTCTCAGAGATAAACTATAAGCTATAAGAGTAAAAACAACTAAGGAGCTCTTAGCTTAAGTATTCTCAGAACCGATCCAGTCTGCTAGACTACATGAATGCTTTCACCGGCCTCTAACAAGCAGACTGGCAGGTATATGAAGGAATCTAATTAGAACATAATCAAAAGCAGCCGGGCGAGGCTGGACCTAGTCTTAGCAAAGAGCTAGGTAAAATTAACTCCCTCATTACCAAACACAAAGAAACAGCAACTCAGCTGTGAGAAGTCAGAGTGTGTAATTGCGACGATCCTTGTGGCGATACACCCATGACAATCAGCACTCCCGGGCTGAAAGAAATAATTTTTAAATTAACAACAACATTAACATCAAATATCAAATGAACTCTTCCCTTACGGGAGGCAAGAATCTTTAATAATCGCTAAAGGGAACATATATACATGTATTTACACGATATTTATATACATTTATACACTTTGACTCTTGTTAACTGTTTACATTTGCTAGGCCTACTCTTGGTACCTAACAGGTAACTTTCCTTTTGTCATGCGTACTGACCTACGTGGTGTTGCGTCAGGTGAGGTAGCATTTGACCTATCTGTCCTACGAGCCGGTAAACTGTAATACTGCCTTAACCTCTCTAGGGATCTGGCAAGCATACTTGCGGCTGGGCGATGCGGTTCTGTCTCGCCAGGGGATTCTTCTTCCTCAGACCCAACACCTGGAGGTTCCACGTTTTGAAACTCCACTTCTCGAGACTCTACTTCTTGAGATGCTTCAGGAGCAGGTTCCTCTTGAACTATTTCTGCTGCGACAACTGGCTCAACTTGAAGTTGGAGTGCTTCTTGCGGTTGATAAAATTGAAGTACTGGAATGATCACAGCTTCTCCGATACAAGGCCAATCTGCAGAAAATCTCCTAAGTCCGTGTGTATGACTTCACCTGGTTTCTCTTTGTCAATAACAGGTTCTTCTTCGCGAAGCTTTAACATATCTGGACATAGTTTTAGGTGATCTCTTGATACAGTTGTGGTCGTCTTTCCTCCATCTTTACTAATGGTACATGTTTTCCTGTTGTCAAACTTTGAATTTTGCACGACATATGGTTCTTTTTCCCATTGATCATCTAATTTGTGCATTCTTCTTTTTTTTTCAGCACAATTTCTCCAGGTACAAAAGGTTCAGCTGGCGCACTTTTGTTGTAGTTTTCCTCTTGTTTTTCCCTTACTTTACTGAGACTATCTTCTACGCAGGCTTGTACTCTCCTGTACTGTTCCTGTCGGTTCGTGTCCCAATCTTCAGTAGTAACTTCAGCTTCTGGCTCTACAACACCAAGTTCCAAATCCATGGGCAGCTTTCCTGGTCTTGTCCGCATGAGGTAGGTTGGGGTGCAATTGGTGGAACTCACAGGTATGTGATTGTACAGATCTACCAGGTCAGGTAGTAGGTCTGGCCACCGATTCCTCTCCTCAAGTGGTACCATCTTCAGCAGATCAATGACTATGTGATTCATCTTTTCACAGAGACCATTTGTTTGAGGGTGGTACGGTGTGGTTCTTATCTTCTTGCATCCGTAAAAATGACAGAACTCTTTAAACAACTCGGCTTCAAAGGCAGGGCCCTGGTCAGTTAACACTTGCTCTGGATATCCATGGGGCCTGCAGAAATATGCTTGGAATGTCTTTGCTGCCGTTTCTGCTGTCAGATCTTTGACAGGGGCGACCACCAGGAACCTGGAGTAGTGATCCACCATTGTCAGGGCATATGAATATCTCGACCGGCTGGGTGACAACTTAACATGGTCCAGGGCCACGATCTCCAAGGGACGAGTCGTCTTGATGGGTTGCAGGGGTGCCTTCTGACTGCTGTAGTTGTTTCTTCGGAGGCTACAAGACGCACAGTTTTTACACCATTTTTCGATGGAACTGCGCATTCCTACCCAGTAGAAACGACACTTCAACAGGGTCTCCAGCTTCTTCCAGCCAAAGTGCCCCGCTTGATCGTGGTAGGCTTCCAACACCATCTGGATGTCCGTTCTGGGGACTACTATCTGCCATACCATCTCATGGGTTCTTGGGTTGACGTACCTTCGGCACAGCTTCTCACGGTAGATAAACAGCCGGCTTCTCTCATTCCACAGCTGCTTTGCTTGTTGAGACGCATCCTTCTCCAAGGATGAACCTTCCTGAGTTATCAGCTCCTTGATACGGCGGACAACCGGGTCACTGTTCTGGGTCTCCTTCCAGCTGTGGTGAGGTAAAGGGTTTAACGTCCTACCACGCTGCCTCCTACAGGCTCTTTGCTCGTGGATCATCCCATTTCGGTGGAATGCAGGTAGCTCAATCTCTTCTAGGTCATCCAATTCGTCTTCCGTGTCGGACTCATGAGGCATTCTGGACAAGGCATCAGCGTTGGCATTCTTACGGCCCGCCCTGTACTTGATTGTGAATTGATAGTTCGACAGCCGAGCCATCCAACATTGCTCCATGGCTCCCAGCTTAGCTGTTTCAAGATGTGTCAAGGGGTTATTGTCCGTGTAAGCAGTGAACTTGCTGGAGGCTAGGTAATGCTTGAATCTTTCTGTAATGGCCCAGACCAGTGCCAGGAACTCCAACTTGAAGCTGCTATAGTTCTCTGGGTTTCTCTCGGTCGGGCGGAGCTTCCTGCTTGCATATGCGATGACTTTCTCCAGGCCATTTTGCTTCTGACTGAGGACAGCTCCCAATCCTTCGTTGCTGGCATCAGTGTACAGCAGGAACGGCTGGCTGTAGTCAGGGTAGGCTAGGATCTCATCACCCGTCAGGATCTCCTTCATTTCCTTGAATGCCTCAGCTTGTTCTTTACCCCAGTGGAATGGAGAATTTCTGCTCTTGAGGGATTGTTCTACCAGGAGGTCTTGCAGAGGCGCTGCTTTCTTGGTGTAATCCTTTACAAACCTCCGGTAGTAACCTGTCAGTCACAGGAACTGGCGCACCTCCTTAAGATTCCTCGGTTCCGGCCATTTCTGGATGGCGGTGACCTTCTCGGGGTCTGGCGCTACTCCTTCTGAGCTGACAATATGCCCCAAGTACTGTACCTTTTGTTTGAGCAGATGGCACTTTGAAGGCTTCAGTTTCATCCCATACTTGGACAGTGACTCAAATACCTCCACCAGGTGCTTCAGATGATCTTCATACGTCTTGGAGTACACAATTACGTCGTCCAGGTACAGCAACACGGTTTCAAAGTTGAGGTGTCCCAGACAACTCTCCATCACTCTCTGGAACGTTCCCGGGGCACTGCTGAGTCCAAACGGCATCCTGTCAAACTCACAGAGTCCCATCGGGGTGTTGAAAGCCGTCTTCTCCCGATCCTCCTCAGCCACAGCCACTTGCCAGTACCCACTAGTGAGGTCAAGGGTGGAAAAGTAGTTAGCAGTTTTTAATGCAGCTAGGGATTCTTCAATGCGTGGTAAAGGGTATGCATCTTTATGTGTAATGCGATTCACTTGTCTGTAATCTACACACATTCTCATGCTTCCATCCTTTTTCCTGACTAGGACTAGAGGTGCTGCCCAGGGACTACAACTATCCCTTATCACCCCTGCTTCCTTCATGTCACGCAACATCTCCTTGGCTTTCTGGTAGTGTGCTGGAGGTATAGGCCTGTACCGCTCTTTAATGGGGGATGGTTGCCTGTAGGGATATGGTGTTGCACTCCTTTAATTGTCCCAAAGTCAAGTGGGTGTTTGCTAAATACCTGCGTGTACTCCTGTACCACTTGAAGTACTCCCTGTTTCTGGTGGCTGGAGTGGTGTCCGTCCCGACATGGAGCTGTTGACACCAATCCTCCACCTGGGTTGCTGGGTCGTTATCCTCCGCTGGTTGGGGGGAGGCTAAGGACTCCGTTGTGAGAATGGAGTTATTATCTACTGTATGTAATTTAGCAACAGTGGCATATCGTGGTAAGTTCACTTCATCTTCTCCCCAGTTGAGAAGACGTACTGGCACCCTCCCATTTCGTACCTCCACTACCCCTCTAGCAGTCAAGAGTGTAGGTCTATGTTCTGAACAATGGGGCTCTACTACTGCTTGGTAGTTCTGTCCTCTCAGACCTATTGCTGCTCTACACTATATAAGCATTTCACTCATTGGGGGTATCACAATGGGGTTCGGGTCTGTTACCCGTACATTACCAATCTCACCATCTGTCAGTTTCGCTTGCTGCTGGCACATCAGGGCCCGGATCTCCCTCTGGATCACTCCCTTTTGCTTTGGCCTGGCAACATCGGCGAGCTGTTGGAGCAAAAACACAACTTCTCCCAGACAGTTACTGATAATGTTTGTACCTAAAACCACATTTAAGCCATTTTCCTCATTTACAGTTTTTACTACTAAGAGTCCCTGGTCCTTCAGCTCCACTCTACCCACTTTTACGTCCACGTTTTTGCTCCGAGTATTTCAACAGGGAGGCCATTAGAGGCGTATACTGCAAAGTCAGGGCTCGGGGCTGGAGACTGTCCATGGACCAGAACCTATTATACAGGACATCAGGTATGATGGTCACCTGAGATCCAGTGTCCAGCAGGGCAGGGATTGCGATCCCGTCCAGGATGATGGACAGGTATGGTCTTCCTCCCACAAACCTGCGGTTCCAGTCTGAGAGGCCTGAAGAGTCTAGTCCTGGGTGTTGGCCCTCAGACCCAGGATCTGCTCATTTAAAGGACACTGTCGGGCTAGATGACCTTCTCTGTTGCAACGGTAGCAGATGATCTCTCGGCGAGGATGGTGCTGATCGGGGGTCGCTCCTGGGGGTGGCGTTGTCCTCCTCCGGTGGGGCGACGTCCTCCTTCTCCTCCGGCTCATCCAAGGGACATCCTCTGAGCAGTCAGCTAGCAGGATCTTTCCTCCTTCCTCCTTTCGCAGTTGCAGGGCACTCATTACAGTGGCCAGGTTTTTGGTCAGCTGGCGCACTTCTGAGCGCAGACAGTCCAACTCAGTAGGGGGCGCCACCTGCGTTTTGGCTTCCGCCTCCAGCGGGGAAAAGGTGGATGTGAGTCGCCTGTAGCCAGGGCCTGTGGGGTACTCGGCACCGAGCCCGTTCACTTCAATGGGGGATGTCACGGGTAGCGCAGCCCGGTCCTTTGCCCTGGGGGCTCACCTCAATAAAAAGGGGATATTTACAGGGGATTATAGGTTTGTAGAAATGTTCGTGACGCCACCTGTGGTTCCTGGTCAGGGTGACCAGCGCTGCAGGGTAGATCCTCTGAGGGGTTGTTACTGGGCAGCAAGGTGTTAAGTCTTCCACAGGCAAGACTGATCCCTCAGGGTATATGGCGGTGTAGGGGTGCAGGATCAATAAGGCAGACACACACACGAAAGTCTCTTTCTGTACCTTTACTGATGGTAGTTGCAGGCACGTCCCGGGAAGTTGTCAGGGTGGAGGATGCACATCCAGTAATCCCACTGAGTAGGTGTAGGGCCTCCTTACTCCTGTTGTGTGTGAGTTTCTGACCTGTATAGAACGAAGTCTAACTCTGTCTTCTCATAAACGCCCGGCTGACTTTGTGGTGGAGCCTTCTCTTGGATAGAACTAAGTCTCTAATGGTTGCTCTGACCAGACTCCTGTTCTTCCTGACCCCGGTTACGTATCAGCACTGCTGGGCCCCTGCGACCTGAAGTCCAGCAGGGTCTCCGGTATCTCCTACTAGTCGTGTAGATGCTAGCAAGCTCGGACCCAGTGTCCGGTGGTGCAGAGTGGAGGTAAGCGATCAATGCTGTTTCAACCTCTGTCACTCTCTTCTTTCTTCCACTCGCCTTTCGTCCTACTCTCACCTTTAACATAAGCACACTTTAGCAGTAGATGGCAGTTTCTCCTTCTCTTCACCGCTCTCAAAGCGTCGTCACGCTTGCACACTAACAATACCTCAGTTGACTCAGTCTTACAAACACTGCAGTTCCCTTTCCTTCACTTCCTTCTGAGGCTCTGTCCGAAGTAGCTATCAGGACCTTCTGTCAGACTGATCTTCGTTCACTTCGAGAGCTACTTTCCACTTTTCTAGGGTAACTAACAATCTGCAAGTTCTGAGGTAACATCAATCACTAGCTAACTCACAGCTAGACTGCCTTCCTCTCACTGTTGTCTCTCTCACACTCCTCTACTAACTAACTGCTATCGTCTCCACAACCCTTATATATATAACCATACTCTCCAAGGGCTCCCTCTGGTGGCTCCAGGGAAAATGTGAAGGTGTGAATGAATATCGGGTTTATTTGTGGGTTTACCTTCTGTGCATCCTCCAGGGTAACATGTGGCACCAAGCGCAGCTGGGCTACACAGATGCTGCTGGCTTTAGAGTGGCTTCACCCGGGTGACACTGAGTTGCCATCTCGGGCTTTTCCAGAGGTCGCAGTCCTTTTATAGCCATATCCTTTAGGGCATCAAAGGTAGCGTCAGGATGATCCAAGGACCACCAGTGCACAGTTCTGCTTTCATCTTGGGACCTCAGTCCCCGTACAAATTGTACCTTTAACATTTTATTTTCATTGATGACACATATGGGGTTAACCTGTTTGAGAGCTCGCAGGGCCCCTTGTAGTCGGCAGGCGTAGTCCCTAATACTGTCATCTGGTTTCTGGGAGCATTGGTAAAACCTCATCCGGAGATCTGTTTCAGTGCGATCCTCAAAGATAGTCTGTAGCTTTAAGAAAATTGCAAGCACTGATTCCTGGTCTGCAGCTGACCATGTCTCTACTTCCCTTTCTGCAGCACCAGTCAGTTGTCCCACTACCACTGCAGCTCTTTGTTTCTCTGTCATAGGGTACATGTCCATTATGCTGCATATTTTGCGCTTAAACCCTGACAGGGAGTCTGGCTTACCGCTATACTGAGGGAGCCACTTTTCTCCAGGCAGGTATGGCAGCGTCAGCGGTAGTATCGGGGCCACAGGACCAGGTGAGGGGCCAGCGTTTCCATCCTGCGCGGCAGCGCCGGTGGGTAAGTCATTGGGGCGGTCGGCCTGGACCGCGCTGTCAGCTTGCTGCTGCGACATGTCTGCGCCCCCCTAGTTAAGCGTGGCCTACCTTCTCCTGTAGGCCGCAGCTTCCTCCGGTTTCAGTAGTCAGAAGGACCTATGTCGCCGGCGCTCTGACATCAGAGCGTTCACCGAAGCTCTCCACAGGACCTGCCGCTGCGTCAGCGTTGGGGCGTGTCCGGGACTCAGCGCGCTTTCAACAGGTAAGCCCCCTTCGCGCCGTAGCGCTGCAATTTGGCGGGTAGTGGCGGACAATTGTCGGCAAAATCACAAAAATAGTAACCACAGTCTTTTTGCACAAAAACAGTCCAATTCAGGCACACAGTACCCGGTGGCAACTGGCACCAATCACTCCGTTGCTGCAGGGCACGACAATCCTGTTTGTGACGCCAGGAAATGAGTCGCCCGCCAGGGCCTGTGGGGTACTCAGCACCGAGCTCGTTCACTTCAATGGAGGATGTCACGGGTAGCACAGCTCTGTCCGTGGCCCTGGGCGCTCAATAAAAAGGGGGGTATTTACAGGGGATTAAAGTATTTGTAGGAATTCGTGACGCCACCTGTGGTACCTGGTCAGTGTGACCAGCGCTGCTATGCAGATCCGCTGAAGGGTTGGTGTTGGGCAGCAAGGTGTTAAGTCTTCCACAGGCAAGACTGGGTCCCTCAGGGTAGATGGCGGTATAGGGTGCAGGACGGAGAATGGGAGTTCAGCCGCAGGAGTAATAAGGCAGACACACACAAAAGTCTCTTTCTGTACCTTTACTGGTGGGATAGCAGGCACGTCCCGGGATGCTGGCAGGGTGGAAGATGCACGTCCAGTTATTCCCACTGAGTAGGTGTAGGGCCTCCTTACTCCTGTAGTGTGAGTTTCTGACCTGTATATAACGAAGTCTAACTCTGTCTTCACTTATACGCCCGGTTGACTTTGTGGTGGGGCCTTCTCTTGGATAGAACAGTGTCTCTAATGGCGGATCCTGCCCAGACTCCTGTCTTCCTGACCCTGGTTACGTATCAACACTTGTGGGCCCCTGTGACTTGAAGTCCCGCAGGGTCTCCGGTATCTCCTACTAGTCGTGTAGATTCTAGCAAGCTCGGACCCGGTGTCCGGTTATTCAGAGTAGAGGTAAGCTATCAATGCTGTTTCAACCTCTATTACTCTCTTCTTACTCCACTCGCCTTTCGTCCTACTCCGACCTTTAGCATAAGCACACTAGCAGTAGATGGCTGATTCTTCTCTCTCTTCACCGCTCTCAAAGCGTCGGCACGCTTGCTCCCTGAACTAAACTCAGTTGACTCAGTTCTGACCAGGCTGAAGTGGCTATCTTTCTCCACTTGTACTAGCCTCCACACATTGAACTAAGCTCAACGCTGCAGTCTTCAGGTTCTCTCAGCAACTCTCAACTCCTCTCAGAGGTGACTAGCAAGACTCGTTCTGAACTCTCTCAGCTCTCAGGCTAATCTGGTCTTAGACTGTCTCGTTCTCAGCTAGACTGCACTCTCTGCTGTCTAGGCTTAGACTGTTTGTCTGCTGTGACTTCACCACCCTTATATACTACAAAAGGGCTCCCTCTGGTGGCTCTAGGGAATGGTGAAGGTGTGTTGTGTGCATATCAGGTCTCTGTGGGTGTTACCTTTGGTGCATCCCCCGGGGGAATACGATTCCAGGCACAGCTGGGCTACACATCATCACCGCTCTATGTCCTGGTGATCTGGGTGTAGTACTGATCACTATAGTGACCTCCCCCCAGTGATGTATATACAGTGATATCACTGCTCTATGTCCTGGTGATCTGGGTGTAGTACTGATCACTATAGTGACCTCTCCCCAGTGATGTATACACAGTGATATCACTGCTCTATGTCCTGGTGATCTGGGTGTAGTATTATTATTATTATTATAGATTTTTATAGCGCCATTTATTCCATGGCGCTTTACATGTGAAGAGGGGCAAATATAGACAAGTACAGTAAACATGAGCAATACAAGGCACACACAAGTACAGAAGGAGAGAGGACCCTGCCCGCAAGGGCTCACAGTCTACAGGGATGAGTGAGGATACACTAGGAGAAGGAAGAGCTGATCGTGCGGTGGTTCAGTAGACTGATGATCACTGCAGGTTGTAGGCTTGTCGGAAGAGGTGGGTCTTCAGGTTCTTTTTGAAGGTTTCCATGGTAGGCGCGAGTCTGATGTGTTGGGGAAGAGAGTTCCAGAGTATGGGAGAGGCACGGGAGAAGCTTTGTATGCGGTTGTGGGAAGAAGAGATAGAGGGGAGTAGAGGAGGAGATCTTGAGAGGATCGAAGGTTGCGTGTGGGTATGTACCGGGAGACCATGTCACAGATGTATGGAGGAGACAGATTGTGGATGGCTTTGTAGGTCATGGTTAGGGTTTTGAACTGGAGCCTCTGAACGATAGGAAGCCAATGAAGGGCTTGGCAGAGAGGAGAGGCTGGGGAATAGCGGGGAGACAAGTGTATTAGTCGTGCAGCAGAGTGCAGGATGGATTGGAGTGGTGCCAGAGTGCTAGAGGGAAGGCCAGAGAGTAGGAGGTTGCAGTAGTCGAGGCGGGAGATGATGAGGGCATGCACTAGTGTTTTTGTACTTTCATGGTCAAGGAATGCACGGATCCGGGAAATATTTTTGAGTTTGAGACGGCAGGAGGAGGCTAGGGTTTGGACATGTGGCTTGAAAGAGAGGGCAGAGTCGAGGATCACTCCGAGGCACCGAGCGTGCGGGACTGGGGAAAGTGAGCAGCCATTGATGTTAATGGACAGGTCTGGTGGGGGGGTAGAGTGAGATGGGGAAAGATGATAAATTCTGTTTTGTCCATGTTCAGTTTTAGAAAGCGAGCAGAGAAGAAAGCCGAAATAGCAGACAGACATTGTGGGATTTTGGTCAGTAAGGAGGTGAGGTCAGGTCCAGATAGGTAGATCTGCGTGTCGTCGGCGTAGAGATGATACTGAAGACCATGGGATTCTATGAGCTGTCCCAGGCCGAGGGTGTAGATGGAGAAGAGTAGGGGTCCAAGAACTGAGCCTTGGGGAACACCGACAAACAGGGGGCGAGGTGAGGAGGTGGTGTGGGAGAGGGAGACACTGAAGGTTCGGTTTGTTAGATATGATGAGATCCAGGATAGGGCCAAGCCTGTGATGCCAAGAGATGAGAGAATCTGTAACAGGAGGGAATGGTCCACAGTGTCGAAGGCAGAAGACAGGTCCAGGAGAAGGAGGACAGAGTAGTGACGCTTGCTCTTGGCGGTTAGTAGGTCGTTGGTGACTTTAGTTAGGGCAGTTTCAGTTGAGTGATGCAGTCGGAAGCCTGATTGTAAGCGGTCAAAGAGGGAGCAGGAGGAGAGGTAGGAGGACAGTTCAAGATGGACATGCTGTTCCAGTAGTTTTGAGGCATAGGGGAGAAGAGATATCGGGCGATAGCTAGACACAGAGGATGGGTCAAGGGAGGTCTTTTTGAGAATGGGTGTGATCGAGGCATGTTTGAAGGATGAGGGGAAGACACCATTTGTAAGTGAGAGGTTGAAGAAGTGTGTTAGAGTAGGGGTGAAGACGGTGGCGAGGCTAGGGATGAGGTGGGTTGGCAGCGGGTCAAGCATGCAAGTGGTGAGGTGTGATCTTGATAGGAGAGTGAAAAGCTGATCTTCTGTCATGGTGGAGAAGTTGGCTTTGGAGGAAGAGGGTTGAGCAGCTAAGAGGGGCAATGGGGGCTGTGGGCCAAAGCTTTCTCTGATCGTATCGATCTTCTGCTTAAAGAAAGAGGCAAAGTCTTCAGCAGAAATGAGAGGAGAAGGGGGAGGTGCTGGGGGACAGAGTAGAGAATTGAAGGTGTTGAAGAGCTGTTTATGGTTGTGAGACAGGGAGGATATGAGAGATGAGAAGTAAGTTTGCTTTGCAGCAGTGAGTGTGGATTTGAAGCTGGTGAGGGACTGCTTGTATGCGGTTAGGTGCTCGGCAGAGCGGGATTTTTTCCATCTCCGCTCAGCAACCCTGGAAGCCCGTCTCAGTTCTTTGGTGAGGCTGGTCAGCCAGGGCTGCCTGTTGATTGTACAAGTTTTGCTATGTGTGAGGGGGGCAGCCGAATCAAGTGCTGCTGTTATTGCAGTGTTATAAAAGGTGGCAGCAGAATCTGTGTTATGAAATGAAGATATGTCTGTAAGAGGGAGGAGGGACTCAGAGAGCATTGGTAAATTGAGGTGTTTGAGATTTCTGCGAGGGTGAGTGAGTTTGTGGAGTGGGGGTTGTGCACTAGAAGAGGAGAGAGAAGAGAACGTCAGTAGGTTGTGGTCAGACAGGGAAAGGGGTGAGTTAGTGAGATTAGTAAGGGAACAGAGGCGGGTAAAGATAAGGTCAAGCGTGTGACCATCTTTGTGAGTGGCCGCAGAGGACCATTGAGTGAGGCCAAAGGAGGCAGTGAGCGATAAAAGTTTAGAGGCTGCTGGGGTGGAAGCATCAATGGGGATGTTGAAATCACCCATAATGATAGTGGGGATGTCAACAGAGAGGAAATGGAGCAGCCAGGTGGTGAAGTGATCGAGAAAGGTGGAGATGGCAAGTTCTGGGGGGCGGTAGATGACAGCCAGCTGGAGGTTGGAGGGGGAGTAGATGCGGACGGAGTGCACCTCAAATGAGGGAGTAGTAGCGGAGGGGGGGAGTGGAATTGGGGCAAAGGAGCAGGTGTCAGATAGGAGCAAACCAACTCCTCCACCACGTTTGTTGCTGGGGCGGGGTGTGTGAGATAGGTGGAATCCACTGTATGAGAGTGCAGCTGGTGAGGCTGAGTCCGAGGGGGTGAGCCAGGTTTCGGTGATGCCAAGGAAGGAGAGTTTATTGGTGATGAAGAGGTCGTGGATAAATGACAGTTTATTGCAGACAGAGCGTGCGTTCCATAGTGCTCCAGGTAGGTGGACCGGGGGAGTGGGGGCTGGGTGAATGGGTATGAGGTTATCATGGTTGCGAAGACGTGTAGAGGATCGTGGCAGGGTGATAGAAGTGAGTGTGGGGATGTGTTGAGGAGGGCCAGGATTTGGGGATATGTCACCAGCAGTGAAGAGTAACAGACAGAGCGTTAGAAGGTGGGAACAGGATAAGACATGGTGTGGCCGTGTGTTTCTGGAGAAAAAGGATTGTACGTGGAGGAACAGTTCTGAGGAGAAGGTGAGATGTCTGGGGAGAATGACTACTTCCTTACTAGGTGGGGGATTACAGGGAATAGGAAAAAAGTAAGTAGTATGGGGGTGAAAGTGAAAAGAAAAGGAAACATGGTAGTGGTTATATATTCTGTCAACTTACAGTCAAATTCCAGTCCAATTCTAGTCTAATTCATAGTATAGTAATTAGAAATCTGTAATTTGAAAGATGGGATTTGAAATAAGCCTGTGCAGACTACATCTGTGCAGACGCATGGCCCTGAATATATCTGGGACTGAGGCGGATCAGCTGTGAGGGGGATGTGGGCGTGATTACCCAGACCACATGGTCACAGTTAAGCAAAGCTAATAAAATAGGGGAAGGGACTGCATGGAAGACACAAGGGGAATGAGTGCATTGTGAATACAGGAAGATGGGTAAGTGAAATGGGATACTATATGCACTTCATAAACAGTCAAAAACAGAGAAAAAGCTGCATAGATGATTGCATACCATGCAAAATTAATGTAGTTCACAAAACACAGTCACAGGAATTTGGCAAAGCTGGGGAAATTTGGTGCATACCATGCAAAATTAATGTAGTTCACAAAACACAGTCACAGGAATTTGGCAAAGTACTGATCACTATAGTGACCTCTCACCAGTGATGTATATACAGTGATATCACCGCTCTATGTCCTGGTGATCTGGATTTAGTACTGATCACTATAGTGACCTCTCCCCAGTGATGTATATACAGTGATATCACCGCTCTATGTCCCGGTGATCTGGGTGTAGTACTGATCACTATAGTGACCTCTCCCCAGTGATGTATATACAGTGATATCACTGCTTTTTGTCCTGGTGATCTGGGTGTACTACTAATCTCTATAGTGACCTCTCCTCAGTGATGTATATACAGTGATATCACTGCTCTATATCCTGGTGATCTGGGTGTAGTACTGATCACTATAGTGACCTCTCCTCAGTGATGTATATACAGTGATATCACCGCTCTATGTCCTGGTGATCTGGGTGTAGTACTGATCACTATAGTGACCTCTCACCAGTGATGTATATACAGTGATATCACCGCTCTATGTCCTGGTGATCTGGGTGTAGTACTGATCACTATAGTGTCCTCTCCCCAGTGATGTATATACAGTGATATCACTGCTCTATGTCCTGGTGGTCTTGGTGTAGTACTGATCACTATAGTGACCTCTCCCCAGTGATGTATATACAGTGATATCACCGCTCTATGTCCCGGTGATCTGGGTGTAGTACTGATCACTATAGTGACCTCTCCCCAGTGATGTATATGCAGTGATATCACCGCTCTATGTCCTGGAGATCTGGGTGTAGTACTGATCACTATAGTGACCTCTCCTCAGTGATGTGTTATGAATGTGCTAGAGATGGTTTCTGAGCAGAGGCTCCCTCTGGTGGTTACAGACAGTACTGAACCTTTCAGCGAGGAGTGGCAATCAGGGATCACGGACTGGTCTGATATAAGGGAGGTTCCCTCCCATGATGGTTGCCGGTGATCAATTGTTCTTGTCTCAATTGTGGTTCCTGGTTCGTTTGGAAGTTTGCTGGAGTCTTGCCTGCATCTCCTGCTTTCAGATAAGATATTTTTTGCTTTTCTTTTTGTGCTTGCTTTTTGCATTGTTTTCTGCACTTTTGTGGAGGTCAGCCAGGTCCCCTCCTGGGGCCTGAGCTTCTCACAGTTTTTCTGCAACCACTGTTATTTGCTCATTTGCTTTTTCCTGTTTTTTCAGCGGCTGCGGCTTGGTTTTTGTTCACACTGAGATCTGATTTAGTGGTTGGCGAGATCGTGTGATCTCAGTATTTTTGTAATCAGAATTGTTGGATTTTTGTAGGGTTTTCTGGGTTGCAGAAAGTAATCTCTCCTGTCCTATCCTATTTAGTCAGCTTGTGGCCCCAGCGTTTGCTCAGTCTATTTTCTGCCTATGTTTGTATTTTCATCTTGTCTAACCGCCATTATATGTTTGGGGGCTTCCTATTTTCTTTGGGGATCTGCTCCGGGGCAGATAGCTTTCATCTTTCTGCCTTTAGGTGTAGTTATCTCTCAGGCTGTGACGAGGCATCTAGGATCAACGTAGGAACGCTCCACGGCTACCTCTAGTTGTGTCGTTAGTTTAGGAATCTGCAACCCATCAGTTACCAACATCTCAGGTGTTCGGCTGCCCTGCTGTTGTTCCTGTCCTCCTCAGCTACCGAAACATAACAGTGATGTATATATAGTGATATCACCGCTCTATGCCCTTGTGGTCTGGGTGTAGTACTGATCACTATAGTGTACTTTCCTCAGTGATGTATACACAGTGATATCACCGCTCTATGTCCTGGTGATCTGGGTGTAGTACTGATCACTATAGTGACCTCTCCCCAGTGATGTATATACAGTGATATCACCGCTCTATGTCCTGGTGATCTGGGTGTAGTACTGACCACTATAGTGACCTCTCCCCAGTGATGTATATACAGTGATATCACCCAGGGCCGGCGTCAGCACCCGACACACCCGGGCAAGTGCCGGGGCCCTGAGCAGGCGGGGGGGCCCACTCGCAGTCTGGCACCCCCGCGCCCGTTAGAGGAGGAGAGCGGTGTCAGCGCCGCCACTGGGCCCCCCCCGCCCGCTCAGGGCCCCGGCATCAGCTGGCACAATACTTACCTCTCCCGTGCCTCCGCAGCCACAGCTCCGGGCTCCAGGGGGCGCCGGCGCTTCCTCTCACAGCAGCGCCGCTGAATGACATCATCATTCAGCGGCCGGCTGTGGCAGAGAGCGCGGACGCTGGGCAGGTAAGACGTGTCTGTGTGTGTGTCTGTGTGTATGTAGTGCGGTGCTTGTGTGTGTGTGTGGTGTGTGTGTGTGTGTGTGTGTGTGTGTGTGTATGTATGTGAGAGAGTGCTTGTGTGCTGTGATGCTGTCTGTGTGTGATGATGGGCAGGCATTGCTGATAATGGGGAGGCATTGATGATGATGATGGGGAGAAGATGATGATAATGGGCAGGCATTGATGATAATGGGCAGGCATTGATGATGGGGAGAAGATGATGATGGGCAGGCATTGCTGATAATGGGGAGGCATTGATGATGATGATGGGGAGAAGATGATGATAATGGGCAGGCATTGATGATAATGGACAGGCATTGATGATGGGGAGAAGATGATAATGGGGAGGCATTGATGATGATGGGGAGAAGATGATGATAATGGGCAGGCATTGATGATAATGGGCAGGCATTGATGATGGGGAGAAGATGATGATGATGGGCAGGCATTGATGATAATGGGGAGGCCATGATGATGATGGAGAGGCAATGATGATGATAAGGAGGCAATGATGATGATGGGGAGGTAATCATGATGATAATGGGGAGTCTTTCCACAGCGCCCTTTCCTGAGCCGTAACAGTGCAGAACGCAGTACAGCGCAGGGGAGAGCTCCATATTTAGTATGGAGCATTATATGGGGACCAGTATCCTGTATGGAGCATTATATTGGGTCCAGTATTCTGTATGGAGCATTATTTTGGGTCCAGTAATCTGTATGGAGCATTATATGGGGGGGTGACATCCTGCATGGGGTATTATATGGGTGATGAGGGGGAGACTGTGGTGCCCATAATATTGTATGGAGGACTGTACTGTCCAGTCTGTACTGTGCGCTGTGAGGATTTGGCGTTTTTTGAGCTATTGTACAATTTACAATAGATATCACTCATGTAATAAAAGAAGTGAAGTATTTGGCGTTGTACTGTACCCATATTTCTCTGCTGTATCTGTGCATCATGAATCGTGGTCTGTGTTAAAGGGGCCCACTGATGCTCTTTCGCCCGGGGCCCATAAAAACCTGGAGCCGGCCCTGATATCACCGCTCTATGTCCTGGTGATCTGGGTGTAGTACTGATCACTATAGTGAACTCTCACCAGTGATGTATATATAGTAATATCACCGCTCTATGTCCTGGTGATCTGGGTGTAGTACTGATCACTATAGTGACCTCTCCCCAGTGATGTATATACAGTAATATCACCGCTCTATGTCCTGGTGATCTGGGTGTAGTACTGATCACTATAGTGACCTCTCACCAGTGATGTATATACAGTGATATCACCGCTCTATGTCCTGGTGATCTGGGTGTAGTACTGATCACTATAGTGACCTCTCCTCAGTGATGTATATACAGTGATATCACCGCTCTATGTCCTGGTGATCTGGGTGTAGTACTGATCACTATAGTGACCTCTCCCCAGTGATGTATATACAGTGATATCACTGCTCTATGTCCTGGTGATCTGGGTGTAGTACTGACCACTATAGTGACCTCTCCCCAGTGATTTATATACAGTGATATCACCGCTCTATGTCCTAGTGATCTGGGTGTAGTACTGATTCCTATAGTGACCTCTCCCCAGTGATGTATATACAGTGATATCACTGCTCTATGTCCTGGTGATCTGGGTGTAGTACTGATCACTGTAGTGACCTCTCCCCATGATGTATATACAGTGATATCACCGCTCTATGTACTGGAGATCTGGGTGTAGTACTGATCACTATAGTGACCTCTCCCCAGTGATGTATATACAGTGATATCACTGCTCTATGTCCTGGTGATCTGGGTGTAGTACTGATCACTATAGTGACCTCTCCCCAGTGATGTATATACAGTGATATCACCGCTCTATGTCCTGGTTATCTGGGTGAAGTACTGATCACTATAGTGACCTCTCCTCAGTGATGTATATACAGTGATATCACCGCTCTATGTCCTGGTGATCTAGGTGTAGTACTGATCACTATAGTGACCTCTCACCAGTGATGTATATACAGTGATATCACTGCTCTATGTCCTGGTGATCTGGGTGTAGTACTGATCACTATAGTGAACTCTCCCAGTGATGTATATACAGTGATATCACCGCTCTATGTCCTGGTGATCTAGGTGTAGTACTGATCACTATAGTGACCTCTCCCAGTGATGTATATACAGTGATATCGCCGCTCTATGTCCGGGTGGTCTGGGTGTAGTACTGATCACTATAGTGACTCTCACCAGTGATGTATATACAGTGATATCACTGCTCTATGTCCTGGTGATCTGGGTGTAGTACTGATCACTATAGTGACCTCTCCTCAGTGATGTATATACAGTGATATCACCGCTCTATGTCCTAGTGATCTGGGTGTAGTACTGATTCCTATAGTGACCTCTCCCCAGTGATGTATATACAGTGATATCACGCTCTATGTCCTGGTGATCTGGGTGTAGTACTGATCACTGTAGTGACCTCTCCCCATTGATGTATATACAGTGATATCACCGCTCTATGTACTGGAGATCTGGGTGTAGTACTGATCACTATAGTGACCTCTCCCAGTGATGTATATACAGTGATATCACCGCTCTATGTCCTGGTTATCTGGGTGAAGTACTGATCACTATAGTGACCTCTCCCAGTGATGTATTACAGTGATATCACCGCCTATGTCCTGGTGATCTGGTGTAGTACTGATCACTATAGTGACCTCTCCCAGTGATGTATATACAGTGATATCCGCTCTATGTCCTGGTGTCTGGGTTAGTACTGATCACTATAGTGCCTCTCACCAGTGATGTATATACAGTGATATCACGCTCTATGTCCTGGTGATCTGGGTGTAGTACTGATCACTATAGTGACCTCTCCCAGTGATGTATATACAGTGATATCACCGCTCTATGTCCTGGGATCTGGGTGTAGTACTGATCACTATAGTGACCTCTCCCAGGATGTATATACAGTGATATCACGCTCTATGTCCTGGTGATCTGGTGTAGTACTGATCACTATAGTGACCTCTCCCAGTGATGTATATACAGTGATATCACGCTCTATGTCCTGTGATCTGGGTGTAGTACTGATCCTATAGTGACCTCTCCCAGTGATGTATATACAGTGATATCCGCTCTATGTCCTGGTGATCTGGGTGTAGTACTGATCACTTAGTGACCTCTCCTGATGTATATACAGTGATATCACGCTCTATGTCCTGGGATGGTGTAGTACTGATCACTATAGTGACCTCTCCCAGTGATGTAATACAGTGATATCACGCTCTATGTCCTGGTGATCTGGGTGTGTACTGATCACTATAGTGACCTCTCCTCAGTGATGTATATACAGTGATATCACCGCTCTATTCCTGGTGATCTGGTGTAGTACTGATCACTATAGTGACCTCTCCCAGTGATGTATATACAGTGATATCACGCTCTATGTCCTGGTGATCTGGGTGTAGTACTGATCACTATAGTGACCTCTCCCAGTGATGTATATACAGTGATATCCGCTCTATGTCCTGGTGATCTGGTGTAGTACTGATCACTTAGTGACCTCTCCCCATGATGTATATACAGTGATATCACGCTCTATGTCCTGGTGATCTGGGTGTAGTACTGATCACTATAGTGACCTCTCCCAGTGATGTATATAAGTGATATCACGCTTATGTCCTGGTGATCTGGGTGTAGTACTGATCACTATAGTGACCTCTCCCAGTGATGTATATACAGTGATATCACCGCTCTATGTCCTGGTGATCTGGTGTAGTACTGATCACTATAGTGACCTCTCCCAGTGATGTATATACAGTGATATCCCGCTCTATGTCCTGGTGATCTGGGTGTAGTACTGATCACTATAGTGACCTCTCCCAGTGATGTATATACAGTGATATCACGCTTATGTCCTGGTGATCTGGGTGTAGTACTGATCACTATAGTGACCTCTCCCCAGTGATGTATATACAGTGATATCACCGCTTATGTCCTGGTGATCTGGGTGTAGTACTGATCACTATAGTGACCTCTCCCCAGTGATGTATATACAGTGATTCACGCTCTATGTCCTGGTGATCTGGGTGTAGTACTGATCACTATAGTGACCTCTCCCCAGTGATGTATATACAGTATATCACCGCTCTATGTCCTGGTGATCTGGGGTAGTACTGATCACTATAGTGACCTCTCCCAGTGATGTATATACAGTGATATCACCGCTCTATGTCCTGGTGATCTGGGTGTAGTACTGATCACTATAGTAACCTCTCCTCAGTGATGTAATACAGTGATATCACCGCTCTATGTCCTGGTGATCCGGTGTAGTACTGATCACTATAGTGACCTCTCCTCAGTGATGTATATACAGTGATATCACCGCTCTATGTCCTGGTGTCTGGGTTAGTACTGATCACTATAGTGACCTCTCCTCAGTGATGTATATACAGTGATATCACTGCTCTTGTCCTGGTGATCTTTTTTTTTTTTTTTTTTTTTTTTTTTTTTTTTTTTTTTTTTTTTTTTTTTTTTTTTTTTTTTTTTTTTTTTTTTTTTTTTTTTTTTTTTTTTTTTTTTTTTTTTTTTTTTCTCTATGTCCTGGTGATCTGGGTGAGTACTGATCACTATAGTGACCTCTCCCCAGTGATGTATATACAGTGATATCACCGCTCTATGTCCTGGTATCTGGGTTTTTTTTTTTTTTTTTTTTTTTTTTTTTTTTTTTTTTTTTTTTTTTTTTTTTTTTTTTTTTTTTTTTTTTTTTTTTTTTTTTTTTTTTTTTTTTTTTTTTTTTTTTTTTTTTTTTTTTTTTTTTTTTTTTTTTTCTCTATGTCCTGGTGATCTGGGTGTAGTACTGATCACTGTATGTGACCTCTCCCCATTGATGTATATACAGTGATATCACGCTCTATGTACTGGAGATCTGGGTGTAGTACTGATCACTATAGTGACCTCTCCCAGTGATGTATATACAGTGATATCACCGCTCTATGTCCTGGTTATCTGGGTGAAGTACTGATCACTATAGTGACCTCTCCTCAGTGATGTATATACAGTGATATCACCGCTCTATGTCCTGGTGATCTAGGTGTAGTACTGATCACTATAGTGACCTCTCACCAGTGATGTATATACAGTGATATCACTGCTCTATGTCCTGGTGATCTGGGTGTAGTACTGATCACTATAGTGACCTCTCCCCAGTGATGTATATACAGTGATATCACCGCTCTATGTCCTGGTGATCTAGGTGTAGTACTGATCACTATAGTGACCTCTCCCCAGTGATGTATATACAGTGATATCGCCGCTCTATGTCCTGGTGGTCTGGGTGTAGTACTGATCACTATAGTGACCTCTCCCAGTGATGTATATACAGTGATATCACCGCTCTATGTCCTGGTGATCTGGGTGTAGTACTGATCACTATAGTGACCTCTCACCAGTGATGTATATACAGTGATATCACCGCGCTATGTCCTGGTGATCTGGGTGTAGTACTGATCACTATAGTGACCTCTCCCAGTGATGTATATACAGTGATATCACTGCTCTATGTCCTGGTGATCTGGGTCTAGTACTGATCACTATAGTGTCCTCTCCTCAGTGATGTATTATACAGTGATATCACTGCTCTTGTCCTGGTGATCTGGTGTAGTAAATGATCACTATAGTGACCTCTCACCAGTGATGTATATACAGTGATATCACTGCTCTATGTCCTGGTGATCTGGGTGTAGTACTGATCACTATAGTGACCTCTCCCAGTGATGTATATACAGTGATATCACCGCTCTATGTCCTGGTGATCTGGGTGTAGTACTGATCACTATAGTGACCTCTCCTCAGTGATGTATATACAGTGATATCACCGCTCTATGTCCTAGTGATCTGGGTGTAGTACTGATTCCTATAGTGACCTCTCCCCAGTGATGTATATACAGTGATATCACTGCTCTATGTCCTGGTGATCTGGTGTAGTACTGATCACTGTAGTGACCTCTCCCATTGATGTATATACAGTGATATCACCGCTCTATGTACTGGAGATCTGGGTGTAGTACTGATCACTATAGTGACCTCTCCCCAGTGATGTATATACAGTGATATCACCGCTCTATGTCCTGGTTATCTGGGTGAAGTACTGATCACTATAGTGACCTCTCCCCAGTGATGTATATACAGTGATATCACCACTCTATGCCCTGGTGATCTGGGTGTAGTACTGATCACTATAGTGACCTCTCCCCAGTGATGTATATACAGTGATATCACTGCTCTATGTCCTGATGATCTGGGTGTAGTACTGATCACTATAGTGACCTCTCTCCAGTGATGTATACACAGTGATATCACCGCTCTATGTCCTGGTGATCTGGGTATAGTACAGATCACCAGGGCTGGCTCCAGGTTTTTATGGGCCCCGGGCGAAAGAGCCTCAGTGGGCCCCTTTAACACAGACCACGATTCATGATGCACAGATACAGCAGAGAAATATAGGTACAGTACAATGCCAAATACTTCGCTTCTTCTATTACATGAGTGATATCTATTGTAAATTGTATGCTCCATACAGGATACTGGTCCCCATATAATGCTCCATACAAAATATGGAGCTCTCCTCTGCACTGTGCTGCGTTCTGCACTGTTACGGCTCAGGAAAGGGCGCTGTGGAAAGACTCCCCATTATCATCATGATTGCTTCCCCATCATTCATCATTGCCTGCCCCTCATAATCATTGCCTCCCCTCATCATCATTTTCTCCCCATCATCATCAATGCCTGCCCATCATCATCATCGCCTCCCCATCATCATCATTGGCTCCCCATCATCATCATGGCCTCCCCATCATCATCAATGCCTGCCCATCATCATAATGGCCTCCCCATTATCATCAATGCCTGCCCATCATCATCATGGCCTCCCCATTATCATCAATGCCTGCCCATCATCATCATGGACTCCCCATTATCATCAATGCCTGCTCATCATCATCATGGCCTCCCCATTATCATCAATGCCTGCCCATCATCATTATGGCCTCCCCATTATCATCAATGCCTGCCCATCATCATCATCGCTTCCCCATCATCATCAATGCCTGCCCATAATCATCATGGCCTCCCCATTATCATCAATGCCTGCCCATCATCATCATCGCTTCCCCATCATCATCAATGCCTGCCCATCATCATCATCTGCTCCCCATCATCATCAATGCCTGCCCATTATCATCATCGCCTCCCCATCATCATCAATGCTGCCTATTATCATCAATGCCTGCCCATCATCATCAATGCCTGCCCATTATCATCAATGCCTGCCCATCATCATCAATGCCTGCCCATTATCAACAATGCCTGCCCATCATCACACACAGACAGCACCACAGCACACAAGCACTCTCTCACATACATACACACACACACACACAAAGCACCGCACTACATACACACACACTGATACACACAGACACATACACACACCTCACCTGTCTGGCGTCCGCACGCTCTCTGCCACAGCCGGCCGCTGAATGATGACGTCATTCAGCGGCGCTGCTGTGAGAGGAAGCGCAGGCGCCCCCTGGAGCCCAGAGCTGCGGCAGCTGAGGCACGGGAGAGAGGCAAGTATTGTGCCAGCTGCTGCCGGGGCCCTGAGCAAGCGGGGTGGGCCAGTGGCGGCGCTGACACCGCTCTCCTCCGCTAACGGGCGCCAGGGTGCCCGATGGCGAGTGGGCCCCCCCGCCTGCTCAGGGCCCCGGCACTTGCCCGGGTATGCCGGGTGCTGACGCCGGCCCTGCAGATCACTATAGTGACCTCTCCCCAGTGATGTATATACAGTGATATCACTGCTCTATGTCCTGGTGATCTGGGTGTAGTACTGATCACTATAGTGACCTCTCCCCAGTGATGTATATACTGTGATATCACTGCTCTATGTCCTGGTGATCTGGGTATAGTACAGATCACTATAGTGACCTCTCCCCAGTGATGTATATAGTGATATCACTGCTCTATGTCCTGGTGATCTGGGTGTAGTACTGATCACTATAGTGACCTCTCCTCAGTGATGTATATACTGTGTTATCACTGCTCTATGTCCTGGTGATCTGGGTGTAGTACTGATCACTATAGTGACCTTTCATCAGTGATGTATATACTGTGATATCACTGCTCTATGTCCTGGTGATCTGGGTATAGAACCGATCACTATAGTGACCTCTCCCCAGTGATGTATATACAGTGATATCACTGCTCTATGTCCTGGTGATCTGGGTGTAGTACTGATCCCTATAGTGACCTCTCACCAGTGATGTATATACAGTGGTATCAACGCTCTATGTCCTGGTGATCCGGGTGTAGTACTGATCACTATAGTGACCTCTCCTCAGTGATGTATATACAGTGATATCACCGCTCTATGTCCTGGTGATCTGGGTGTAGTACTGATCACTATAGTGACCTCTCCCCAGTGATGTATTTTTACAGGTGTGTCAGATGCTACAGATAGTTGCTCTGCATCTGGCTGCAGAAGGTCTGTGTATTTGGCATTGCAGACTAATTCTTAATCCTTCTGACTTTTGGACCAATTGGCAACCTCCCTTCAGCTCTTATTGACACACCTGTACCTGGGTGTTTATAAACTCCCAGTCTGCTTCAGGGAATCGCCGGTGATATTCACATTTTCCCCTGTGATATCTTGGAGCTACAGCAGTTGGCTTCCTTCCTCTCTGCTGCTGTTGGAAGAAATTTGGTGTTATCTCTCTGAATCTGTTCAAGATAAGTTGCTTCCCCCTTGTTTGTCTCCCTTCTTCTCTTTAGTGTACAGTGGGGATTTACCTGTACTCATCCCTCCCCCTCCCTATCCAGGGCCTAGCTCTAGGGATATACAGGACTTAGGTTTTGTTCTCGGCGATTGGTGAGGAACCAATTTAGGGACGGTAGGGCGTTATTATATCTGCCTAGGGGTCTCCACTTACCCTTTCCCTAGCGTTTGGGTTCCGTTCCCTTATCCTTTCATGTTGAATTTAGTCTTCCCACATTGTGCATGACATTATCACCGGCTGTGCATATTTAGGAAGAAAAAAAATTGACACGTGGTTTTATTTGTGTATGTTTTTTTTTTTTCATTTTCTCCCTTGGTATGGATCCGGTTGCAGGGCTGGCAGAGCAGTTATGCTGTGTGTCTCTGGAGGTGACTGACCTCCGCTATGAGGTTCAGCAGCAGTGACAGCGGCTCCAGGTCGCTGATGTTGGGGTCTCTGCAAGTAGGCAGGCCAAGTGTGAACCCAAAGTTGCCATCCTGGACAAGTTTTCTGTATTCATGGAAGCTTGCAATCTTCATTTTAAACTTCCTCCGCACTCCTCCGGAAATAAAGAGCAATGAGTCGGTATGGTGATCTCTCTACTACAGGGAGATCCGCAGTCCTGGGCTTTCTCTTTGCTGGAGGATTCGGTTTGTCTCCAGTCTGTAGAGGGATTTTTGGGGGCTCTAGCACTTATCTGTGATGACCCTGACCGAGTCTCCATGGCTGAGTCTAGGTTGCATCGCCTTCAGCTGGGGAATTGGTCAGTGGAGACGTATAGCTCTGAATTCCACAGGTGGGCAACTGATACTAAGTGAAATGAGCTGGCTCCCAGAAGCCAATTTCTTCAGGGCCTTACTGAAAGGTTGAAGGATTTTTTGGCAGTGTATGAGACCCATAAGTCCTTGGAGGCTGCTATCTTGTTGGCTATACGTGTTGATAGACGCCTTCGGGACAGGTGGGTAAGATCACCTTCTCCAGAGCCTCTTTTTCAGGGTATTGTCACTTTGCCAGTTTAGCGGTCTGGTGGTGAACCAGTTCTAGGGAAGATTGAGGAACCCATGGAGTTAGGGGGTGCCTTTGCATCCTACTTTTCCCTGGAAATTTGCAAAAAGAAGGGAGTGTGTTTTTTTGTGGAAAAAAGGGATATTTTATTGGGGCCAGTCCTTTGATGCCTAAGAAAAAGGAGACTCGTTTAACCCTTGGTAGTCTGGAGTTGAATAAGCAAGGGGAGGATTTATTGTCAACCTGCAGTTCCCGGTTTGTACTAACAGCAGAGATGGTGCTGGAGAGCAAAACCAACAAGATTTCTGTGTTTATTGACAGTGGAGCTGGAGTCAGCATGGTTGATGCTGAGTTTGATAGAACTCATGGGCTGGCTTGCTGTATTTTAGTTAAGCCCATTCCCATCTTCGCCATCAACTCAGCGCCACTTGCACAGAAAGCTCTGACTCAGATTGTCCATAATGTAAGACTGAGGGTGGAGTCGGTTCATTGTGAGATAATTCCTTGCTATGTCCTGGATGGTCTTCCCACCCCAATTGTATTGGGTCTTCCTGGTTGGTGAAACATAATCCGTTGGTGGATTGTCTAGTCAAGGAGGTCATTGAGTGGGGGGATTACTGCCAGAACTGTTTAAATATTTCTCTTTCTTCAGTCGGTACAGTAACCTTACCTGCATTTTTGTCGGGGTTTGAGGACGTTTTCTCTGAGAGGGGGTGTCAGAATTTGCCTCCTCACCATACATATGACTGTCCTATTAACCTGACCCCTGGAGCTAAACTTCCGAAGTCCAGACTGTATAATCTTTCTGGCCCTGAGAGACAAGCCATGAAGGATTTCATTACGGAAAGTCTGGAGAAAGGATATATCCGACCCTCATCTTTGCCTGTGGCGTCAGGGTTCTTCTTTGTGAAGAAAAAAGATGTCTACGTCCCTGTTAAGAATTCCGGGAATTAAATCAAATTACCATCCAGGATCCAAACCCTCTTCCTCTGAGTTCTGATCTGTCAGCCAGGTCATAGAAGCTAAGGAAAACCTACAACCTCGTCAGAATCAGAGAAGGGGATGAATGGTAAACGGCATTCAATACCCCTGTGAGTCATTTCAAGAGTCTGGTCATGCCTTTCGGTATGACCAATGCACCTGCGGTATTCCAGCATTTCATTAATGATATTTTACATCATTTTGGAGGGTAGGTTTGTGGTCTATCTGGACGATATTTTGGTTTACTTACCAGATTTTGAGACACATCGGGGACATGTTAGACAGGTGCTACAAATATTAAGGGATAACAAACTTTATGCAAAACTACAAAAATGTGTTTTCGCTGTCCAGGAGGTGAAGTTTTTGGGGTACCTGTTGTCATCTTCGGGTTTACGGATGGATCCGGAGAAGCTCTGTGCTGTCCTTGATTGGGACTATCCCGAGAACCTGAAGTCTCTACAATGTTTTTTGGGCTTTATTAATATTTACCGGAAATTCATCCAAAATTATTCTGTAGTTGTGACACTCCTTACTGACATGACAAGGAAAGGGTCTGATTTTTCCAAATGGTCAGATGCTGCTCAGCAGACTTTTTCCTCCCTAAAAAGCTGTTTTGCCACGGCCACTATACCCAGTTGACCCGATGTTTCCCAGCCCTTTTTGGTGGAGGTTGATGCATCGAAGGTGGGGGTTGGGGCTGTGTTGTCTCGGGGTCCGTCCCCGGGTAAATTGTGTTTGTGTGCTTTCTTTCTAAGAAATTGTCCTCGGCTGAGAAAAATTATGACGTGGGCGATAGGGAACTTTTGGCGATGAAATTAGCATTTGAAGAATGGCGACATTAGTTGGAGGGGGCTGTCCATCCTATTACTGTTATCACTGACCATAAGAACTTGTCATACCTTCGATCGGCTAAACGTCTCAACCCTAGACAAGCTAGGTGGTCCCTGTTTTTTACTAGATTCAATTTTGTTGTCACTTTCCATCCAGGGGTCAAAAATGTAAAGGCTGATGCTTTGTCCTGGAGCTTCCCTGGTGGTGGTGACCATGAGAATGAGAAAATGAAGGAAAAAGGGATCCAGCTTCAATAAAATCTTCATCTTTATTGATTCATAAAAACATGAATAATGGCATGCTCCTGGACAAGCTCAGGACAAGGCTACGCGTTTCGATCACATCTGTGATCGAAACGCGTAGCCTTGTCCTGAGCTTGTCCAGGAGCATGCCATTATTCATGTTTTTATGAATCAATAAAGATGAAGATTTTATTGAAGCTGGATCCCTTTTTCCTTCATTTTCTCATGTATCTTCAAGCGGAGGATCCGTGCTTCTACAAACCGGTGAGCTTTTTAGCGTTCTTATATTTGTGACCATGAGAACCCTGTCCTGATTTTGCAGAAGGGGGTAGTCATTTCGGCATTGTACCCTGAGCTGGAGGGTGAGGTGTTGAAGGCCCAGGGCGACTCTCCGGCCTCCTGCCCTCCAGGAAGGTTATTTGTACCATCTAATATGCGCCACAAAATATTTAAAGAACATCACAACTCTGTACTTGCTGGTCATCCAGGTGGTAAGGCAACTGCGGACCTCCTTTCCCATCGTTTTTGGTGGCCTGGGTTGCATCGGGATGTGTTTGAACACGTATCTGCTTGTAGTATCTGCGCACGTTCTAAGTTATCGCATACCCATCCGTCTGGTACTCTTTTTCCAGTACCTATTCCTAACAGGCCATGGACGCACTTGTCCATGGATTTTATTACTGACATACCGGTATCTGCAGGCAAGACTGTGGTTTTAGTGGTTGTAGATAGGTTTTGTAAAATGGTCCATTTTGTTGCATTACCGGCACTTACGAATGCCAAGACTCTTGCTCAGGTGTTTATAAATGAGCTCGTGAAGCTTCACGGGGTTCACTCCGATGTGGTGTCAAATTGGGGGACTGTAAGGTTCTTTGTCTCTGTTGACATGTTCCTTGAAACTCAGTTTTCCGTCGGCCATTTTGCTTTCTGTCTTTCTGCAGCTCTTGCCCTCAGTAAATATGGAGTTTCCAGTTTTCATGTTCCTGCCCTGATTCTTCCCTCTTGCTTCTTAAGCAGCCTCAGCTGAACAATCAGTGCTCCTGAATCAAGCCTCAGTCAGTCTGTGACCTGACTCCTGGAAGCCTTGGACTTGTACTCCAGCTATTCCCTACTGAGGAACCTTGGAACACTTTTGGACTCTGGAAACCTGCTGTTTGGTGAATCCATGTTTGCAGAGGAATTACGGTACAGAGAAGAGATCCTGAACCTGCTTTGGAGATTTATTGTAGTGCTTGAAGTTACTCTGGCCTGCTGTGTCTCCTGTCGCTGTTCCTGCAAACTGTGTGAACTTTTCAGCATGCTTGTATGAAGTAATACAAGTCATTTCATTTCAACCTATGTCTCCTGTGTTTCCTCGCACCCAAGCACAAGACGCTATAGGAACTGTACACTATACATGACAAGATTCAGGAGCCAATGTTTAGTGTCTGCTGGGTCTGGGAAAGCCGTGTCTGCTGTGACTGTGGATATCAGATGTCCGTTTAATACCTTATGTGATGACAGTGGTTGTGACTTCTCACAACCATTCCAGGTGAGCGCATTCCCTTAAAATTTTACTCTGGAGTGTTACCACAGGTAAACACTATTGTTTTGTTTTTTTTTTTTCCTTTCCTCTTCCAGCACTTCTGCCTTAAAAGATCTGGAAAATGGAGGCCCGCATAAAGGAACTTTGCGGAGTGACTGATACAATCCTTTCAGATGTACAGACTTTAAAAACCAGTTTTGCAAGCCTACAGGACCTCACTAATCATAATTTGCAAGTGTTTGGACAGACTACCCAGGAATTGCGAGCCAGGATTGAGGCTCTAGAGGAACGAGCCCAGGCTCCTGCCATAACCCCGAGTTCTGGGATCCCCAAATTACCTCCTTTTCGTTTTGGCGGTGAACGTGAGAAATTCAGGGGATTTATTAATCAATGCAATTTATTTTTCTCTGCACATGCTTCACAATTTCCCACTGAACGATCCAAAGTGCTTACTATAATCATGTTGCTTACCAATAAGGCTTTGATGTGGGCAAACCCTCTGATTGAGACTGAGGATGATTGTTTGAATCACCTTGATGCTTTTATTTCAGCCATGGGGCAGGTGTTTGATGACCCCAATCGAGGTGCAACAGCTGAAGCAGCCATGTTAACTTTGCGCCAAGGTAAGCGTTCAGTAGCCGAATATGCCCTGGATTTCAGGAGATGGGCTCTTGATACCACTTGGGACACTTCCGCTAAAAAATCTATTTTTCGGAAAGGGTTGTCTCCACTGATTAAGGATGAACTTGCTCGTGCCGACCCTCCCACTGCGTTAGGTGACTTTATTAACTATTGTATCCGTATTGATGCTCGTCTGACTGAACGCAGACAAGAGAGATGGTTCGAAAATAATCGCACTAACCTTTTACTACCTCCCTCCTCAGCTAAGGAACCTTTGAGTAGGATCACAAGGGAACCAGAACCTGAACCCATGCAGGTGGACTCTTTACAAAGACGGGTTAGTGATGCACGCAAAGAACATCGTATAAAGGAAAATCTATGTTTCTACTGTGGTAAGTCAGGGCACTTCATTATAAACTGCCCCAGCCGTTCTCGTAAGACTACTGCAGCAGTCATTCACTGTGAGTGTTGCGAGAGGAGCTCTGTCATGTCCGAGCCTCAGGCTCCAGAGAGATCTGCTGCAAGAGATCTTGATTTCTCGGACTTAAACTCTGTTAGTTCTGGGGACGATGACGGTATAAACGCTGCAATTTTTCAAGTTTCCTCAGCGGTGTCCCAGCTGAGTTGTAAAAGAAACAATTCTCATTGCTTCCTTTCCATCAAACTCTGGGTTGACTCAGTCTGGGTGTCTAGCTCTGCTATGATCGATTCAGGAGCAAGTGGAAATTTTATGGATATCTCCTTTGCTCTGAAACAGGGGATACGTTCAGTGAAGAAGGCTACTCCAGTACAGATGGAGACTGTGGATGGCTCTCTACTGACTTCTGGACCAGTGGATCAAGAAACAGAGCCTTTGAGGGTCCTTATGGGTAAAGATCATCAGGAGAAAATGTCTTTTTTGCTTATCTCTTCTCCCCACTTTCCCATTATTCTAGGGCTACCATGGCTGTAGGCGCAGAATCCTACGATTAACTGGGAGACCAAGGAATTACACTTTCCGGAGAAACAGATGAGTCAAGGAGTTTCAGCTTGCTCTGTTCCTAAAGGAACCATGTCAGTCCCTGAACTACCAGCTGTATACCAGGACTATGTGGATTTATGTGACAAGAAGAACGCTGATCAGCTTCCTCCTCACTGTCCATATGATTGTCCAATTGAATTATTGCCTGGAGCCGAGATACCTTTTGGTAAGATCTACCCCTAGCGGGGCCCGAGCTAAAAGCTTTGAAGGATTATATAGACGAAAATTTAGCCAAGGGCTTCATACGCCCCTCTTCATCTCCCGCAGGTGCACCCATCTTCTTTGTGAAGAAGAAAGATGGATCTCTGAGACCCTGCATAGACTATAGGGAACTCAATAAGGTTACTATTAGAAACCGTTATCCATTGCCTTTAATCCCTGAGTTGTTGGAGAGAGTGCGGCATGCCAAAATTTTCTCTAAACTGGATCTCCGTGGGGCCTATAACTTGGTCCGTATTAGACCTGGGGATGAATGGAAGACTGCTTTCAGGTCACGCTATGGACACTTTGAATATCTAGTTATGCCTTTTGGTCTGAGTACCGCCCCAGCCACTTTCCAACACTTCGTGAATGATATCTTCAGGGATCTCCTAGATACATTTGTGGTGATTTATCTGGATGATATTCTAATTTTTTCTAACTCCACAGAGGAACATCATGGACATGTGAGAATGGTCTTAGAACGCCTAAGACAAAACCATCTCTACATCAAACTTGAAAAGTGTGAATTCCATAGGACCGAAATTCAATTTCTGGGGTATGTACTATCTACGCAAGGGATTAGTATGGATGGAAGCAAGACCCAAGCCATCAAGGATTGGCCAATTCCTAGAAATGTGAAGGAGGTGCAGCGCTTCATCGGGTTTGCCAACTTCTATAGACGTTTCATTAAAAATTTTCTGAGGTAGTGTCACCTATCACCCAACTTACCCGGAAACAGTCTAGGTTCTCCTGGACCCCGCAAGCTCAGGAAGCATTTTCCTGTTTAAAGGATAAATTTACCACCGCACCTATCTTAGTACATCCCAACCCCGAGCTTGCCTTCATAATAGAGGTGGATGCTTCAGACTGTGCCGTTGGAGCTATACTCTCTCAGAGAACAGGTGAGAAGAATGTCTTGCATCCCTGTGCCTTCTTTTCCCAGCAGTTGTCTTCGGCTGAGAGGAACTACGATGTGGGCAATAGAGAATTGTTGGCCATTATTGCCGCCTTCAAGGAATGGAGACACCTTCTTCAGGGAGCTGCACAGCAAATAGTCGTCCTGACAGACCATCGTAATCTTGAATTTATCAGGTCGGCTAAGTGCCTGACTCCTCGCCAGGCTCGCTGGAATCTTTTCCTAAACCAATTTAATTTTGTCATTTCTTATAGACCAGGATCGCGCAATGGAAAGGCTGATGCACTCTCTAGGATTCATTCAGCAGAGACACGTCCACTTACTCCTCCTAAGACTATTCTTCCTGACTCTAGATTCCTGGGAGTGATTCATAATCAAGACCTACTTAAGGACATCAAGGAAGCATACCATGCGGATTCTTTGTTGGCTCAACCCCCAAGGGACGTAAGTCTTGTCTTTAAGAATGGTGTGTGGATTCAGGGACAACGTCTGTATATACCTGAAACAGTCAGATTGAGAGTATTGCAACTCATCCACGATTCCAAGATAGCCGGGCATAGGGGAATTCTAAAGACACAAGAATTTCTTTCTCGTTTCTTTTGGTGGCCCACTTACAGGAAAGATGTCTTAAACTATGTCACTTCATGTGAAGTCTGTGCAAGATGCAAAACACCTCGCTCCTCACCAACTGGTCTGTTGCAACCTCTTCCCACCCCGTCCCGCCCGTGGGGATCCATTTCTATGGACTTCATTGTGGAGTTACCAACCTCTCAAGGGAAGAACACCATTCTAGTGGTGGTTGACCGTCTAACAAAGGCAGCTCATTTTATCCCTTGTGTCGGCTTACCCACTGCAAAACAGACATCAGACTTGATGATTAAGAATGTGTTTCGCTTACATGGAGTACCGGATGAGGTCATTTCGGATCGAGGGGTGCAATTCACTTCAAGGTTTTGGCAAAATTTCTGTGCAGCATTGGACATTAAAGTAAACCTTTCTTCTGCTTTTCATCCCCAGACTAATGGACAGACCGAACGAACCAATCAGACCCTGGAGCAGTATCTCCGCTGTTTTATCTGCCACCTACAGGATGATTGGGTGGATCTACTTCCACTGGCTGAGTTCTCTTATAACAACTCTCAGAGCGCCTCCACTAAGCAGTCTCCTTTTTACTCCAATCTAGGTTATCATCCTAACATTCTTCCTCGATTTCCCATAGATACGCCCTTGCCGGCAGTGGCTGAAAGAATCACTTCTTTACAAAAGAATATGGATCTTCTAAAGGAAAATCTAGAATTGGCTCAGGAAAGGTACAAGAAAGCAGCAGATAAATTTTGTAAACCTGCACCAGCTTTCAAGGTAGGAGATTTGGTCTGGCTGTCAACCAGAAATCTTAAATTAAAGATTCCATCGTCTAAATTGGGACATAAGTACATTGGACCTTATAAGATCAATAAGATTATAAGTGCTGTTGCTTGTCGTCTTCAACTGCCCAGAACTATGAGAATCCACCCTGTCTTTCATGTATCCCTACTAAAGGCTGCAACACCCAATACGTTTCCTGGACGTTCTTCTCCTTGCCCTGACCCAGTGCTGGTCGATGGTCAGGAAGAATTTATGGTGGAAAGGATTCTAGATTCCAGGTTGTACAGAAATCAGTTGCAATATTTGATTAAATGGCAGGGCTACCCAGTGGAGGACAACTCATGGGAACCAGTCAATAATGTAAATGCTCCTCGCCTGCTCCGCCAGTTTCATCAGAGGTACCCTGACAAGCCTGGTCTGAGGTCATCCGGAGGTTGTCCCTAAGGGGGGAGTAATGTAAGGTTCTTTGTCTCTGTTGACATGTTCCTTGAAACTCAGTTTT
>JARQOD010005835.1:0-45960 GCA_033576555.1 Oophaga sylvatica
GGGGCTGCCAATTTTTTAAACCAACACTCCCTTTTTTCCCCTCCCCCCCGGCAGGATTTCCGACTTTTTTTTTTTTTTTTTCGATGTTTTAGCGAAAAAAAATCTGCCCCCTTCCCTCCCATAGGACTATGACGCCTTTGAATTGGGCCCGGGGTATAAATTCCCTAAGGTCCCTTTTAACTTGTCTGTACCTGAACATGCCTATGGGGTTTTTAATAAAAAGGAAACATTGGAAAGGGGGGCATACAACCACCCTTTCACCCTTAGGTGCCGTTTTTTTTTTGGGGGCCAAAAAAGAGGTTTTCTTTAAAGGGCCGTGTTTGTTATCGCCTTTGAACAATATTACTGTGAAATATCAATACCCTTACCCTTTTTTCGCCCTTTTTTTTTTCCGGGGGTGAAAAACGCTACTTGGTTTACCAAGCTGACCTCAGGGGGCGTAAACCTTATTCGCTTAAGCACGGGATGAAGGAAAAGAGGCATTTAACACCCCGAAGGGCATTTTGAGTACCTTGTAACCCTTTTTGGGCTCACTAATGCCCTTTTCCGTCTCCAGTCCTTCTGAATATTTTTTGGGTTTTTGGGGGACAATTTCTGATTGTTTTTTTTGGATGATATTTGATTTTTTCTAAAGACGGGACTCTCTTGAAAATTTAAAAACTTTTATTCCAGTTTTTTGAAAGAAGCCTGTTGTGAAGGATCAAAGTGCTTTTTGGGCGTACAAAACCATTTCTGGGATTCATTTTGTCCCCATTTTTTTATTGAAATGGCCCGGGGTCAAGGTTCAGGCCATCTGTGATTGGTCCAACCTACTCATTAAAGGCTTCTTCAGAGATTTTTGGGTTTGCCAATTTTTAATCGTAAATTATTGGTAATTTTCTCTTTATTGTTAAACCATTAACGATTTGACCAGAAGGGTTCTGAGTGGTGAATTGGCCTCCCTGAGGCAGTCTCTGCGTTTCAGGAACTTAAGCAGAGATTCCTTCTGCTCCTTTTTTCTACGGCAGCCTATTTTTCCGCCATTTCAGGTGGAGGTTGATGCCTCTGAAATTGGGGGCAGGTGCCGTTTTTTGTCCCAAAAAATCCCAGAACCTCTAAAATAACCCTTGTGCCTTTTTCTCTCGAAAATTTTCTCCTCGAACGTAATTTGACGTGGGTAATCGGGAGTTATTGGCCATGAAGTGGGCTTTTGAAGAGTGGAGACTTGGCGGAGGGAGCCAAACATCAGGTGGTGGCCTTTACGGCCATAAAACTGGTCATCTGGATCTCAAGACCAATCCTAGACAGGCCAGGTGGGCCTTGTTTTTCACACGTTTAATTTTGTGGTTTCCTTTCTTCCTGGCACTAAGAATGTTAAGGCGATGCCCTCTCGAGGAGTTTCCTTGCGACTCTCCTGAGCTATCTATCCTCTGTTATTTTGAAGGAGGGTGTAGTTCTTTCCGCCATCTCGCCTAATTTGAGACTTGCTCTGGAGGGTGTCAGGAGGATAGGCCCGAGCGTGCCCTTTGGAAAATTTTTTGTCCCGGACCAATGGAAAAAGAGTGTGATGTCTGAGATTCATTGTTCCGCATTGGCTGGCATCCCGGAATTTTTGGTACCAGAGACTTGGTTAGTTGGTCCTTTTGGTGGCCTACCTTGTCTCGCGATGTCAGGGAATTTGTGCAGTCCTGCGGGACTTGCTCTCGCTCCAAGCCTTGCTCTCGCTCTAGTGGTTTGTTGATGCCATTGCCTGTGCCCAAGAGACCATGGACCCATATCTCTATGGATTTCATTTCCGATCCTTCCTGTTTTCTCAGAGAATGACCACCATTGGGTAATTTGGGATAGGTTTTCCAAAATGATACATCTTGTGCCATTACCTAAGTTGCCTTCCTCCTCTGAATTGGTGCCGTTGTTCCTTCAGCACGTGGTTCGTTTACACGGCATTCCTGAGAACATTGTGTCTGACAGGGAGTCCAGTTTGTTTCCAGATTTTGGAGGACTTTTTGTTCTAAACTGGGTTGTTCAGTTGTCTTTTCCTCGCATTTCATCCTCAGACCAATGGTCAAACTGAGAGAACAAACCAGACATTGGAGACTTATCTAAGATGCTTTGTGTCTGCTGATCAGGATGACTGGGTCTCTTTTTTGCCTTTGGCTGAGTTTGCTCTTAATTAATAGGGCTACTCTGCCACTTTGATGTCTCCGTTTTTCTGTAATTCTGGGTTTCACCCTCGATTTTCTTCAGGACAGACGGAGGCTTCTGTCTGTCCAGGTGTTGACTCTGTTGTTGAGCGTATGCAGCAGATTTGGGACCAGGTAGTGGAGAGGTTGTCCCTCTCTCAGAGAAGGCCCAGCGGTTTGCTAACCGGCATAGGACTGATGGTCCTCGTTTAAAGTGGGGACTTGGTCTGGTTGTCCTCAAAGAATATTCCTATGAGAGTAGCATCTCCTAAATTTAAGCCTAGGTTCATTGGACCTTATAAGATCATGGAGATTATTAATCCTGTTTCTTTTCGTTTGCTTCTTCCAGGGACATTTAAGATCCATAACGTGTTCCACAAGTCCTTGTTGAAGAGGTTTGTTGAGCCAGTGGTTCCTGCTGCTGTGCCTCCTGACCCTGTTTTGGTTGAGGGCAATCTGGAGTATGTGGTTGAGAAAATATTGGATTCTCGTTTTTCTAGACGAAGACTCCAGTATTTGGTTAAATGGAGAGGTTATGGTCAGGAAGATAATTCTTGGGTGTTTGCTTCGGACATCCATGCTAGGAGACTTATCCGTGCGTATCATAGAACTCATCCTGACCGACCTGGTTGCTCAAATGAGGGTTCGGTGACCCTCCTCAAGGGGGGGTACTGTTGTGAATGGGTTTGAGATGAGTTCTGAGCAGAGGCTCCCTCTGGTGGTTACAAGCGGTACTAGTGAGGATTGGGAATCAGTGTTACTGATTGGTCTTATTTAAGGGAATCATTTTCCCATCAGGGTTGCCGTGATCAATTGTTCTGGTCTGAATCCTTCTTTCCAGTTTCCCTTGTAGCCTGCTGTGTCGTGTCTGCATCTCCTGCTATCAGATAAGACAATTTCTTATTTTGTGTTTTTGCTATATTTTTGCATTTTGTCCTGCACTTCTGTGGGGGCCTTCTGGGTCCCCTCCGGGGGCTTTTGCCCTCTCAGTTTTAGTCCAGCCACTGTGTTTTGTACTTTTGCTTTTGCAGTTTTTCAGTGGCTGCTGTTTTTGTTACACCAGAGAACTAATTTAGGTGTAGAGGTCGTGTGATCTCAGGTGATTTTGAAATTAGTAGTGTTGGTGTTTTTCAGGGTTTTCTGGGATTGCAGTAAGTACCCTTCCTGTCCTTTTCTATTTAGATAGTTTGGGCCCCAGCGTTTGCTCATACTATTTTCTTTCTGTGTCAGTATTTCCTCTTGTCTAACCGCCATTACATGTTTGGGGGCTTTCTATTATCTTTGGGGTTCTGCTCCGGGGCAGATAGCTTTCCTATTTCTATCTTTAGGTGTAGTTAGTTTCTCAGGCTGTGACGAGGCGTCTAGGACCATCGTAGGAACGCTCCACGGCTGCCTCTAGTTGCGGTGGTTAGTCAGGGTACTGCAATCTCATAGATTCCAACTGCTCTGGTGTATTTCCTTTTTTACCTGCACTCCTCAGCTACCGTAACATAACACTGGGCCAAAACAACACATATGTTCAGCATTTACCAGCATGGAGTTTCACAGAGTCTCCTCCTTGTGTCTGAAGGCACCTTCAACGTCCAGATTTGAGAGAGCTCCCCTCCTATTCAGCATCTATCCGCATGGATTTCTCACAGAGATTCTCACATTTCCCTTATACCATACAGCACAGTACCTAGGTGAAATGTACACCCCATTCGACACATATTCCTTCACTGTCTCACAGCTGATACCCAATATGTGGGAGAAAACTACTGTATGGGCGCACGTCAGGGCTCGGAAGGGAAGTAGTGACGTTTTGGATTGCAGACTTTGATGGAATGGTCTGGGGGCGTCATGTCACATTTGGAGAGCCCCTGATGCACCTATACAGTGGAAACCCCCCACAAGTGACCCCATTTTGGCAAATTGACCCCACAAGGAACTTATCTAGATGTGTGGTGAGCACTTTGAACCCGAAGTGCTTCACAGAAGTTTATAACGTACAGCCGTAAAAATAAAAAATCTTTTTTTTTTTTACAAAAATGATTTTTCGCCCCCAATATTTTATTTTCACAAAGGTAACAGGAGAAATTGGTCCCCAAAAGTTGTTGTCCAATTTGTCCTGAGTACGCTGATACCCAATATGTGGGAGAAAACTACTGTATGGGCGCACGTCAGGGCTCGGAAGGGAAGTAGTGACGTTTTGGATTGCAGACTTTGATGGAATGGTCTGGGGGCGTCATGTCGCATTTGGAGAGCCCCTGATGCGCCTAAACAGTGGAAACCCCCACAAGTGACCCCATTTTGGAAAATAGACCCCACAAGGAACTTGTCTAGATGTGTGGTGAGCACTTTGAACCCGAAGTGCTCCACAGAAGTTTATAACGCACAGCCGTAAAAATAAAAATCCTTTTTTTTTTTTAGCAAAAATGATTTTTTTGCCCCAATATTTTATTTTTACAAGGGTAACAGGAGAAATTGGACCCCAAAAGTTGTTGTCCAATTTGTCCTGAGTACACTGATATCCAATATGTGGGAGAAAACTACTGTATGGGTACATGTTGGGGCTCGGAAGGGAAGTAGTGACGTTTTGGATTGCAGACTTTGATGGGCGTCATGTCGCATTTGGAGAGCCCCTGATGCGCCTAAACAGTGGAAATCCCCAACAAGTGACCCCATTTTGGAAAATAGACCCCACAAGGAACTTATCTAGATGTGTGGTGAGTGCTATGAAGCCCCAAGTGCTTCACAGAAGTTTATAATGTACAGCCGTAAAAACAAAAAAATATTTTTTTTTGTACAAAAATGATATTTTCGCCCCCAGTTTTTTATTTTCCCAAGGGTAACAGAAGAAATAGGACAAATTGCACAATAACTCTTGGGGTCCAGAGTACGCTGATACCCCATATGTGGGGATAAACTACTGTTTGGACGCATGGCAGAGCTGAGAAGTGAAGGAGCACCGTTTGACTTTTTCAACGCAGAATTGGCTGGAATCAGACGCCATGTCACATTTGGAGAGCCCCTGATGTGCCTAAACAGCGGAAACCCCCCAATTCTAACTCCAACCCTAACCCGTTCCGCGTGTGGTAAAATTGATAAAGCAGTTTTATTCTTCGGGTCATTACGATTATGGCGATACCTCATTTATATCATTTTTTCATGTTTTGGCGCTTTTATAGAATAAAAACAATTTTTATAAAAAATAATTATGTTTGCATTGCTTTATTCTGCGAGCTATAACTTTTTTATTTTTTCGCTGATGATGCTGTATGGCGGCTCATTTTTTGCGGGACAAGATGACGTTTTCAGCGGTACCATGTTTATTTATATCGGTGTTTTTGATCGCGTGTTATTCCACTTTTTGTTCGGCGGTATGATGATAAAGTATTGATTTTTTGCTTCGTTTTTTTTTTTTTTTTTTAAGGGGTTCACTAAAGGGGTTAACTAGTGGGACAATTTTATAGGGGGGGTCGTTACGGACGCGGCGATACCAAATATGTGTACTTTTATTACTTTGTTTTTTTTATTTACAGGAAGAAGTGAATTTACTGGGGAATATATATATATTTTTTTACTTATTTTGGATTTTTTTTTAAAACATGTTTATTTTTATTTTTTTAACTTTTTACTTTGTCCCAGGGTGGGACATCACTGTATTTTATCAGATCGCTGGTGTGACAGTGTGCACAGCACTCTGTCACACCAGCGATCGCTCAGGCAGTGCAGCAGGCTTCTCAGTGCCTGCTCTCGGCAGGCACTGAGGTAGCCGCCTCCCTCCAGGACCCCGGCGCCATCTTGGATCCGGGTCCCCTCACTCTGCGCGATCCTCCCCTGTGCCCCTAGTACACCGCGATCATGTTTGATCGCGGTGTGCAAGGGGTTAATGTGCCGGGAGCGGTCTGTGACCGCTCCTGACACACAGTCATGGGTGTCAGCTGTGATAATCAGCTGACACCCGGCCGCGATCGGCTGCGCTCCCCCCGGGAGCGCGTCCGATCGCACGAGACGTACTATCCCGTCCCCGGTCATACGGGCCCAGGTACCATGGACGGGATAGTACGTCCGATGGCAGTAAGGGGTTAAACATCCTCCTTGACCCTGGGCTCCAACACCGCCAGTTGTTGCTCGGAAGTGCTGTTAGCACAGTCAACACTTGATCCTGTGTTACTGGGGTTCAGTAATGTCAGCTGTTCCCCTGCTGTGTGTACGTCAAAAAGTCCTGCTGCCTCCACCCTGTCCTCCTCTCATCCCTGGGCTCCAACACCGCCAGTTGTTGCCTGGAAGTGCTGTTAGCACAGTCAACACTTGCTCCTGTGTTACTGGGGTTCAGTAATGTCAGCTGTTCCCCTGCTGTGTGTACGTCAAAAAGTCCTGCTGCCTCCACCCTGTCCTCCTCTCATCCCTGGGCTCCAACAACCACCACTTGTTGCTTAGAAGTGCTGTTAGCACAGTCAACACTTGCTCCTGTGTTACTGGGGTTCAGTAATGTCAGCTGTTCCCCTGCTGTGTGTACGTCAAAAAGTCCTGCTGCCTCCACCCTGTCCTCCTCTCATCCCTGGGCTCCAACACCGCCAGTTGTTGCCTGGAAGTGCTGTTAGCACAGTCAACACTTGCTCCTGTGTTACTGGGGTTCAGTAATGTCAGCTGTTCCCCTGCTGTGTGTACGGCAAAAAGTCCTGCTGCCTCCACCCTGTTCGCTTCTCATCCCTGGGCTCCAACACCGCCAGTTGTTGCTCGGAAGTACTTGGCACGGGTACTGACTCCTGCCCAGCCTGGTTACAGCACGACAGCTGTTTCCTGGCAGTGTCAACGTCAATTAGCCTCCAATAAGTTGTCCTGTCGTGTTGCATTCTGGTTAGCCGACTCTATGGTGCCTGCAGTTTAGGTCATTCCTATGTGTGCTGTGGGATATGTAAATAAAGGCTGTTTCCGTTGTGACAATAGGACAAGCACCCACTGTAGGACTCTGTGATTCGGTAACTGCGGACGGCTTGCGGCCTGTCAACTTACATTTTCATGGGTGCCTTATGGTACCCGTCCGGGTTCCAGTACCGTCAGCTGGTTCTCCACGGTGCCTTTGGCCTAGGTGCCTCCATCTCGGTATCCGAGTTCCAGCAACGTCTGCTGGTCCTTGGTAGTGCTTTGGAGCACAGGTACCTCCTGCTTAGTAACCGTGTCCCAGTAACGTCAGCTGGTCCTCGGTTGTGCCATTGGCTCTTTTTCCTTCTGCTGCCCCTCCGGGTTCAAGCACAGTCAGCTGGTCCTCGTTACTTGCATTGGCTCTTGTACCTTCTGCTACCCGTCCGGGTTCCAGTACCGTCAACTGGTTCTCCGCAGTGCCTTTGGCCTAGGTGCCTCCATCTCGGTATCCGAGTTCCAGCAACGTCTGCTGGTCCTTGGTAGTGCTTTGGAGCACAGGTACCTCCTGCTTAGTAACCGTGTCCCAGTAACGTCAGCTGGTCCTCGGTTGTGCCATTGGCTCTTTTCCTTCTGCTGCCCCTCCAGGTTCCAGCACAGTCAGCTGGTCCTCGTTACTTCCATTGTCTCTTGTACCATCTGATACCCGTCCGGGTTCCAGTAACGTCAGCTGGTTCGCGGAAGTTAGTCAGACTTCTTGTACCTTCAGCTACATTTACAAATTGAAGATTTTTTAAATGTTTTTTTGGGTAATCACTCTGGATCTCCAACAATGAAGACGACATCCCTGATGACCACGCCGAAGAAGATGACGACCACAAGGACGACGAGCATCAAGCCAACCAGCCTGAACACCATCACAAAGAAGAAATAAAAGATTACCCAGAAGAAGATCACCAACAGGACAAAGAAGGTTAAGACAAACTACAAGATACAGAACAAGAGACAGAAGAACAATAAGCAGAAGATCAAAAAGCAGAAGAACATGAAGTATAAGACCAAAATGAAGAGCTAAATATATGCTCTAAATTATAAGCAGAAGAAGACTAAGCAGTGTATGGGGGTGAGTCCGTTCCTCCTCGTGGTGCCCCTGGAAAATGCCTGCTGCTGCAGGCTAAACTGAACACGGACAAATACTGTTGTAATTTAAATCTTTTGTGACAGCAAGAACGGAAGGAAGAAAAATTCATACTTTTACAGATTACAAGTACAGGAATCTCTGTCACAAATAAGAATATGATGAAGAAGATGAAGTAGAATATGAAGAAGAATAATAGTTTAATAAGAACAATATGAGTAATGTTAACAAAAAGATGAATAGCAAGAAGTTTAAGAAGAAGATAAAGAAGGTGAAGATGAAGAATAATTGGATGAAAAAGATGATGCTGCTGAAGATTATGAAGGAGAAAGTGTGGCAAAAGTTAAAAAGGTGAAGAACATGGAAGTTGTGAAACATACATATTTGCCAAAATAGAAAAAAGGTTAGCAACATTGTCAATTTCTTCGTCAATCCGAACATCTTTAAAAAATAAAATATTTATGCTATTCCATTTGATTGGGTTAAACATCTATGCCTTTAATGTCTCCTCAACCTCCCCAATACATTCTACATTACTCTTTGTTGTTTTCCTTCATGTACAATTAACCAACAAGGCAAGAATGGGTTTTTTTTAATTCCGATATTTTGTTCCCATAGACTTACATTGGATTTCCGGTATCGGTATCGGGTATCGCCGATACTTTTTGGGTATCGGCGATACCAATTCCGATCCGATACTTATTGATATCGGAAAGTATCGCTCAACTCTAGTAATAATCCTTCCCTGGTCAAGTAGGCCCAGGGCACAGGAACTGATTATTACATCAGATCTCAGAAAGGGGTTAAAAAGTAACACAGTTCTAAGAGCTGTCGTATCAAAAATTATAATATTCATGTGATTTAATATATTAGGTTAACGTCATGCTAGTAAATGCAGTACCACCCTCACCCATCATCTGTTATCACCAGAAATAGCTGATAAAATCTTAACTTTACCCTGCAGACTCTTTTGTTACACAGTGCCTATTTTACCCTTTAAGGACAGAGCGATTTTTAGTTTTTGCAATTTCGCTTTTTCCTCCCCTTATTCCAAGAACCATAACTTTTATTTTTCCATCGATATGGCCATATGAGGGCTTGTTTTTTGCAAGACGAGTTATGCTTTTGAGTGGCACTATCCATTTTATCATATGATGTACTGGAAAGCAAGAAATAAAAACAAAGTGTAGCGAAAATGCAAAAAAAAGTGCAATTTTTCTTTTTTTTCTTTTTTTTAGTTACAGTGTTGATTTTACAGTAAAACTGAACTGGCAGCATGATTCTCCAGGTCAGTACGGTTACGTAGATATCAAACATGTATATATTTTGTTTTATTTAAGTGGTAAAAAAAAACTATTCGAGAGCCATAACACATTTTCAACTTTCGGGACATGGGGCTGTATGAGGGTTTGTTTTTTGCACCCAGAGCCAATGTTTTTATTAATGTCATCTTGGGGTAGATACGATGTTTTGATCGACTGTTAATTTTTTTTCTGTTGTTGCAGCAGTCGAGGAATGGAAAATCTGGCATTTTGATTATTTTTCTCATTAAGCCATTTACTGATCAAATTAATTTATTTTATATTTTGACAGATCAGACCTTTAAGTTTGCAGTGATTCCAAATATGAGTATTTTTTATTTCTTAACTTTTAATGGTGGGGGGGATGTTTTGAACCTTTTTATTTTTAAAATGTTTTTTCTCATTATTGGTATTATTATCATTATTTATTCATAATTTTAAAAACATTTTCAGACATTGAACCTGAAATCATCTGTTCACTTGTGTTATACCTTGTACACAGAAATGTATATGGTCTCCTATGAACACCAGCCACAGGCTGGCTTTTACAGGAGTGCAGTGAAAACAGAAACACATACCGTATATACTCGTGTATAAGCCGAGATTTTCAGCACCTTTTTTTGTGCTGAAAATGCCCCCTCAGCTTATACACGAGTCATAGGGCAGAAACCAGCGGGGGAGGGGATGCGGCTGCAGGAGCCGGTGGATGGGACATCATACTCACCCTTCCCGTGCCATCGCTGAAAGTCCCTCCAATCCTGCGTTCTCCCCGGCTTCCTGCAGCTCTCCAGCGCTGAGCGGTGACGTAATACCGCTCATTAAGGTCATGTAATATGGATGCGACGCCACTCCCATAGGCGTGGCCTCCATATTCATGGCCTTAACGAGCGCTGGAGAGCTGCAGGAAGCCAGGGAGAACGCAGGATTGCCGGCCAGGACGTTCAGCGATGGTACGGGGAGGGTGAGTATGATGGAGGAGGATGGGGGAGCATGGAGGAGGACAAGGAGCACGGAGCAGGACGGGGGGGAGGACGGAGAGCACGGAGCAGAACGGGGGGAGGACGGAGAGCACGGAGCAGAACGGGGGAGGACGGAGAGCACGGAGCAGGACGGGGGAGGACGGGGAGCACGGAGCAGAACGGTGGGAGGACGGAGAGCACGGAGCAGAACGGGGGGAGGACGGAGAGCACGGAGCAGGACGGGGGTGGGCACAGAGGAGAATGGGGGAGTGCAGAGCTGGATGGGGAGCACGGAGCAGGACGGGGGAGGATGGAAAGCACGGAGCAGGACAGGATAATGGAGCAGGAGGAGGGGAGCACAGAGGAGAATGGGGAAGGAACAGAGCTGGATGGGGGAGCACAAAGCAGGACGGCAACTTATACACCCAGCTTATATGCGAGTCAATAAGCTTTCCAAGTTTTTTGTGGCAAAATTAGGGGGGTCGGCTTATACACGGGTCGGCTTATACATGATTATATACGGTAAGTAACCCGCTTCACTGCACCCACGGCTGTTAGAGACAGCTGATGGCTGAATAACACACCCATGATCTGCCCAGAAAGATGCAAATAGGTGTGCAAGCGCACATCAACGGCAGGGGTCTGGAATATGATGGACCTGGTCCATCATAATTCATTAAGTGGTAGCTTCACATTTCTGCTATTTACTGAATTAATTGCTTGAATTATAAGTCCTTTAAATATACCTTCTCAAAAAGTGTCCTCCTCATGCTAACATAACTTGCTAGCTAGAGATGTGCAGATTGATTCCTAAGACTTCGACCAGTGTCTAGGTCAGAGATACCTGGCAGCTAGATGGGAGGCCTGAAAATCTCTTAACTTTCCAGTATCGCTTGTGCTGCAATAGATTCATCAGGACTGGCGCTGCATCATCTGTGCAACGTGACGTTTAGATGACACCACGCCAGCCCTGGCTAATGAAATGCTGCATCAGGGACACCGGAAACTATGAGATTTGTGGATTTCTCATCTGGCTGACAGATGTCACTGACCTGAACACTGAACCCAAATCCCACAAATTGATCTGCTCATCTCTATTGCTTGCTAAAGATTCTCTTGCTAAGAATTGTTGAAAAACAATATTATTACCACTTCCTTTTCGTCTTGCATTTTTACAGCTCACTTAACCATGGATCTTATTTTAAAAATTTGGGATATGCACCTTAAGTTCCTAATCAAGAATAAATAAAGATATTGTTCCAGGCTCTTCATTAGTTTTAATCTGCATCAAGCGTTTCCCTTGGCTATGATATTTTATTAAGAAAAAAAGGTACAACAACAGAAAATGTACAGACAGTGGTCAAAAGACACAGATAAAATAACTTGAATGTCTTGAGGCACATACCATATATATAAATACCACTGACATATGGCATGCTGTAAAACATGCCACAGTAGGGATCTGTAATGCTACAAAGTTGATGAGCCATTAGGCCCAGTTACCACAATCATGTTGCATGTGTATACCATCAGTGTTATATCCACATTACAGATTCATAATATTGATGAGCTATATTCTAGGGAAGAAATTAAACTTTTAGGAATACAATCTATTTTTTAAAAGTTGTTAAAAAGGAAAAAATTACTAGCAGTCCCCACTAATCCCCTACTGCTCCCATTCTGATATTTATATAGTCTCTTTTGATCTCAATTTCTTTATCCCTTCTCGATAACTGGACAGAAATGCCCACCATTTCTAGTGTATTGGGTAGGGACCAGGAAGTAGAGACCAATAAGGACCTCTATGAGGGATCCGTGAAGGTGCTACTTCTTTCCTTTTTTTTGTATCCAGTCTAAGCTTTTTAAAATATTTATTAGGCACTGGCAAACCCTTAAAAGTTGGTTTCAGTCTAGTGAAATGTGGAATAATATTATGCTCATACCACAGCTGCAACTTGTTGGCTAGATCATTGGTCTAAGGAGCTGAATTAATAAACTCACATATAAATCCCTATGATGCTGTTAGTTTGGGTCTGTACATCAGCAGGCAAATTGAAAATATTATTTTTGATACAACCTGTATCAAAATGTGAAACAAAAGTAAAAGCAAGTCTGTAATAAATAACACAAATATCACTCTATTATTCAACTAAACTCCAAAATTTTACAAAATTAATTAACTTTAGTGAGTAAGTTGCAGAGGACAATCAAACAAATAAATAAATAATATAGCATAGGTAGGAACATGTTAACCTTCAACCACTCCAGTAGATCTAGCCGCAGATCTGGCTCTCAGTCGCGGTGTTTATTGACATCTAAAGCATATGCACAGGTGAATAGTATTTTAAAGCAGCTGTTCTATGTGACATTCTACTCTTTAAATATTAAACATAATTATTGCAGCATGCGTTTATTTGCAAATTACAATTGAGCCACAGGTGTGTTTGCAGGCATAATGCCAAAGACCAAGATATTCAATCTAATGCTTCATAGAGATTACAGGCTTCGTAGTTTCATATTAAAAGATTTGCATAATTTTCAGTTTAGCATGTAATTAACGAAGGTTAAATGTTGTCTCTCATTGCAATTGTAGAAAATGTTGGATTTTAAAATTGAGGATTTCTTACAACACATCTAATGCTGCTTTACACTTTATCAGTACATCCCCAAGTCCAGGAAATACATATAGTTGTGCACAAAATTTTACATATTTTACATACCACGGCAGAATTTTTGCTTTCTTGGCCTTTTTTCAGAGAATATGAATAAGAACACCAAAACTTTTTCTCCTCTCATGGTTAATGGTTGGGTGAAGCCATTTATTATCAAACTACTGTGTTTTCTCTGACCCTGAACAAAATTTCACATACCCTGGTGATTTTGGCCTGATAACATGCACAGAAGTTGACATAAATGTGTTGAATGGCTACTAAAGATAACATCCTCACCTGTGACCTGTTGGCTTGTAATCAGTGTATGTGCATAAAAGCTGAGTGAGTTTATGGGATCAAGATATAGACTCTTGCATCTTTCATCCAGCCTCTGATGTTTCTGGATAGTTAGTCAAGAGGAAAGCAAAAGAATTCTCAACAGATTTATGGGAAAAGGTAGTTGAACTGTATAAAACAGGAAAGGGATACAAAAAGATATCCAAGGAATTGATAATGCCAGTCAACAGCGTTAAAACTGTGATTAACAATGGAAAATCAGGGACTCTGTAAAAACAAAACCACAGTCAGGTAGACCAACAAAAATGTTGTCCACAACTACCAGGAAAATTATTCGGGATGCAAAGAAAAACCCACAAATAACATCAGCTGAAATACTGGACTCTCTGAAAACTAGCGGTGTAATTGTTTCAAGATGCACAATAAGGAGGCACTTGAAGAAAAATGGGGGGATGTTTGCCCCTTGACATTTAATGACACGTATATTTTTAACTTTTTACAAGCGATGGATTAAATAAAAAGACAAAATTAGATTTTTTTATGGAAATCACCTGGTGCTAGTTTTTTCTTTTTGCCTGCATTTACAAGTGGATTCCAGCCACACTGAACCTGGCACCATGGTCCTGTGATTCTCTGGTGAGCACTGAGTTAATTCCTTTCCCCCTTTCCTCTGTTGATTTTAGACCATAAGGAGGCACTTGAAGAAAAATGGGCTGCATGCTCGAGTCGCATGAAGAAAGCCATTACTACGCAAATGCCACAAAGTATCTTGCCTACAGTACGCAAAACAGCACAGGGACAAGCCTCAAAACTTCTGGAACAAGATAATTTGGAGCGATGAGACCAAAATTTAACTTTTGTCCACAACCACAACCGTCACATTTGGAGGGAGGTCAACAAGGCCTTTGATGAAAGGAATACCATTTCTACTGTAAAGCACAGAGGTGGACCACTGATGTTTTGGGGATGTGTGAGCTACAAAGGCACAGGAAACTTGGTCAAAGTTGAAGGAAAGATGAATGCAGCACCTTATCAGCAAATACTGGAGGCAAATTTGCACTCATCAGCCCAGAAGCTGTGCGTGGGATGTACTTGGACGTTCCAACATGACAACGATCCAAAATACAAGGCCAAGTCCACCTGTCATTGGCTACAGAAGAACAAAGTGAAGGTTCTGGAGTGGCTATCTCAGTCTCCTGACCTCAATATCATTGAGCCACTCTGTGGAGATCTCAAGCGCACAGTTCATTCTAGACAACCCAGGAATTTACAGGAACTGGAGTCTTTTGCCAAGAAGAGTGGGCAGCTTTACCATCAGAGAAAATATAAAACCTCATCCACAACTACCACAAAAGACTTCAAGCTGTCATTGATGTTAGAGGGGGTAATACACGGTATTAAGAAATGGGGTATGTGAACTTTTGATTAGGGTCATTTGGTTGTTTTGGGTTGTCATTATGATTTAAAAAGAGAAAGCACAGTAGTTTGACAATGGTTGGCTTCACCCAACCACTATCCATGAGTAGAGAAAAAGTTTTGGTGTTATCATTCATATTTTCTCAAAAAAGGCCAAGAAAGCAAAAATTCTGCCGGAGTATGTAAACTTTTGAGCATAACTGTAACTTTTGGCTGTAATAACCTAAAATATGAATATTATCATCTGTGTCTTGTGCAAAAAGGCATATAAAATTTTTTAGAAAAATAGATTTTATAGAATCAAAATGATTATGAAGCCCTTAACCCCTTCACGACATGCGCCGTATATGTACGGTGCTGTTCAAAGTGCGTTCATGTAAACCGAAGTACATATACGGTGCCGCTATTTCCGGTCACCATGCTGCATCGCGCGGTGACCAACTTAAGATGACTGCTGTCTCTGACATTAGCCCATCCCTGCACATCGCCCCAGTGGGCTGTACTGACCCCTGTGTCGATGATCGATGTGTTAGCAGATCAATTATGATCAGCTGACCAGCCAATCACAGCAATGTGACAATAAAGTTGTAAAAAAAAACCTGTCTGTGTGAGACAGTACCAATCACAGCAGTCATAATGGGTGGGGTGATCACAATGTCACGTTTGCTGAGTAAAACTTTTGGCGCTGATTGGTCAGTAACTATTGTTCAGCCAATCAGATTCAAAAGGATTAATCTAAAATTGTGATGATCATCTCTCTGCACTCAATCTTTTTCTCAAAGCCGGGTATTCAGAGTGGTTGTAGACCCCTTTTGTGTTACCTTGGCAGAAAGAAATTCATTGGAGGCCAGTGCGATCCTCCTGCGATCTGTCTCCTGCCTCCAGCATCCTGCATCCTGCAGTCTCCTTTGCTGTGTGCTGTCTGTGTGCTGTGTGACCAATCTGTGATAGCAGTTCTCAAGTCCCTGTTCCAGCTATCACCATCTCCCACTCCTAATTGTATTTTTGGGACACTTTATTTGCATAATTTCTGTGTGTGTGTGGCGTCCTGCACTGATAATTTATGCTTTTGCTGTGGCTGCAGCACTCTAATCTTTATCATTTCTGATCATAGTCTATGCCAAGGGAATTTTTCATTTTTTTTAGCTATAGGTAACGTAGCAGACATCACAGTAGAAGTCACACCCAATTTTCTTTCAGAAAAAAAAGTAATAGTAGTACAGTGTAGCTTTATAGGTAGGGATGTAGCGCATTAGAGGAGTAGACTTCACAGTGTAAATGACGTCCGATTTTCTTTTGGAAAAAATAAATAATAGTAGTTAGTACAGAGTAGCTTTATAGGTATGAAGGTAGCGCATTAGGAGAGTGGACATTGCAGAGTAAGTGATGCCCAATTTTCTTTTAGAAAAAAATAATAGTAGTTAGTACAATGTAGCTTTATAGGTAGGGAGGTAGCGCATTAGAGGAGCAGACGTCACAGTGTAAGTGACATCCGATGTTCTTTTAGAAAAAATAAATTATAATACCTAGTACAGAGTATTTTTATAGGTATGGAGGTAGCGCATTAAGGGAGCGGATGCCACAAAGTAAGTGACATCCAATTTTCTTTTAGAAAACAAAAATAGCAGTTAGTACAGAGTTGCCCCATAGGTAGGGAGGTAGCATTTTTCGTTTGCAAAAAAAATAAATAAATGATTGTTAGCACCAGGTAACTTCTTAGCTAGTGCATTAGGGAGCATACGTCACATTGTTAGTGACATCAGTTCTTCTTTTGAAAAAAAAAAGAAAGATTAGTGGCAAGTAAATTTTTAGCTAGTGCATTAGGGGAGTGTACGTTGCAGTGTTAGTGATGTCTGTTTTTCTTTTGCAAAAAAAAAAAAAGAATAGTTAGGGCAGAGTAACTTTGTGCAAACTTTTTTAAATATCTACTAATTTTTATTTTCATGTTTTTCTTCTAAGCATTCCTTCTAAATGTTTCCTTTTTATTATTTTTCTGTACTTCTTTTTTCACTACTTTTTTCTCTCTACTTTTTATAATAAATAGTACCCTTTACACAAGCTCTGCACAATGCACATGTAAAAGCACCATTTACACACACGTCCCCAGTGTTTTGAAGAACAAAATTAAAATGGACCATTCGTCAAGAAGATGCTATTCAGCAGAGGGTGTGTGTGGACAATCTGGAATGACAATAAGCGCAAAAGGATCTTATCCGGATTACTAAGGAAAAAGTAAAACAGGATTTGCTCTCCTGTGAGTATTGTGAAAGTCACAACCCCTTTGTTAGCTTGTAAGCAAAGGCTACTGCAGATCCACCAAACAGATAGAATGAAAACAATGATCATTGTGGTTTGTTATGATGAAGAGTTATGATTACCTCAAAACGCGTTGACATATAAAACCACATCCATTTCACATCTGATTTCCTATTGTATATTGGACCCTCGGCTGTGCAGGTATAGATGCACTTTCATCTCTAAGGCTGGTTTCACATTAGCGTTCGGGGGCTCTGCGGAGGGCTGCGTACTTCTTCCGTTAAGCTCCACCTAATTCCGCATACTTCTGCATGAGTCCTGCGTACCTATCTTTAACATTGGGTACGCAGGACATGCGGATGTATGCGGATGTGTCGTTTTGACGTGCCTGCCGAACGCACAAAATGCAACATGCTGCGTTCCCGTGCGTTCGGAGGGAGCTTCAAAACGTCGCATCCGCATTCATCCACATGTCCTGCGTACCCAATGTTAAAGATAGGTACACAGGACGCATGCAGAAGTAGGCGAAGATTAACAGAGGAAGTACACAGCCCTCCGCAGAGCCCCCGAACGCTAATGTGAACTTAGCCTTTGCTTGAATACTATTCAGCAGAGGAGTCATACGCTTTCCTTGCTTCCAACATGGATTCAAGCAGTGAGTAAGATCCTACATTCCTCTATTCCTCTTCCTCCTCCTCATTTAGTGAGGAAGGTCCACCCAGAAAGGCATACTAGGACTAATGCAACTGCTACAGTCCATATGGACTCCCACCCCGTCATTTATCAGCCTGTTATTCTGGATTTCATGGGCAGCTCAGGAATCCAATTTGACAGGCCTCACTGAAATTGACTTTTTCAAATTCTTTTTGAGCGAGGAAATAATAAATCTTATGTTGGTTCAAACAAATTTATATGCCCATTAATTTCTCTTCCCACAATCCCACGTCATCATACACTAGATGGACCCCTGTAAATGTAGCAGATATTATGACATTTTGAGGCATTGTGCTGCATATGGGCATAGTCAAAAAACAGAGCTTCAGAAATACTGGAGTACTAATATACTCTACAGCACACTGGTATTCCATATGGTCATGACAAGGACACGATTTGAAGAGATCCAAAAATATTTGCATTATAGTGATAATGAGCAGTGTACTGCCAGATCCAAACTTTGATTGTCTATATTAAAGTAGCTGACACTTCAACAGAAAATTTACTGAGGTGTACAACCCCCAAAAGGACATCTGTACAGATGAAAATCTCTGTTTCATTTCAAAGAGAGGCTAAAATTTCGACAATACTTGCCCAGTAAGAGGGCCAGGTTCAGAATTAAACTGATCAAGCTGAGCAAGAATACCTCAGGGTACACCCAGAGATTTGGAGTCTATGAAGGGAAAGACACCCAGATTAACCCCCCTGAATGCCCCACTGTCTTGGGGTGTCAGGTTTGGCCTGAACAGGCCTTTTAGGATATCAGATGATTGCCTGATTGGATGGAGCTTCGATCGAGGCCGGATGGTGAGATGAAATGACACAGGAGACGATTGTCTTGTTCTGATGCCAAAGTCATCTGACTTTAATCACTCCCCAGCCAGCTTATATTGACAGCTGAACTGGGCGTGCACATACATTAGGTAATGGTGTTTTTCCAGGACATATTAGCAAATCATTTATTACAGTAAATACATTTTGTCACGTACCATAGTTTATGTCAAGTTGACCAACTAATTATCTATCTAAGGAATTCACTAGTCATCATGTCTATCCTTTGATGGACCCCCAAACTGTCGTCATTAACAGTCATAACTTTATTACTTTACTGATTGATTGTAGGTTTGATCGTCATTCACCTATGCTCATTATTTGCTATTCCCATCATTAAGGTGATATTACTCTGATTATCTCATAGTCCACAAGAATATGTCTCGTTGGCTAACCTTTGATACATGTCATGTCATGTTGCTAGTTAAGTCAGCAAATAATGTCTTAGTGGAATATAGAGAACTGATTTCTTAAAGGGATTATTGTATGAGAATATATAAAAGGGTATCAGAATATAAAAGGGTCTCCTGAATTCCCTATCAGTTCCCCCTTTTTGAGAATAGATATGACTCTACCCTGAACCCACAGGTATGTCAAAGGCCTAGTGCCAGTGTCGGACTTCCTAACCATTTCTTCGGCCGAATTCCCCATAGGTGAGGGAGATCATATCTTTTTCTCAACTTCATTGGTTTGTTATGTGAAAGAAAATAATCTCAATTGTATGTGCATGATTATACTAGTAAGTACATGTGTTAATCATTTGGTGCTACCTTATGTCTTCTACTGTTAGTGATGTATTTGCTGAACTATTATTTATGGTAGTGCACCTCTATCATACTTTATGAATCTCTGTTGACTATAATCAATATACTTCATCCAGTCCATATTTTTCTCAAAATCAAATCTAATATGAATTACAGTCCTAAAAGTGTCACTTCGACTCGTCCGAGCCGTCTGTCCTTTGTAGGGTGAGATTGGCAGTATCATCAGAAGCAGGATCATCCTTCTTTCGGTCCACAACTTTGCAATGGCTGGCATGGATCCAATTTGGTCTTCCTTCAAGCTTTACTGAAGTGGCTGTAGTGAGGAGGACTTGAAAGGGACCATCAAACCTTGGCTCCAATGGTTTCCTTGTGTGTCTTTTTACCACCACCCAGTCTCCAGGCTGTAGAGAATGGGCTCCTTCTTGACACTCTGGGTCTGGAATAGAGTCAAACACTTGTTTAAGAGAGCCTCTTTTGCAGGCCCTGGACATAAGAGGTGAGAGTGTCACACTGCAGTTGCAGTAACTGTGGAAAATACAGTCCTAACCTAGGGGCTGACCCAAACAAAACCTCAAATGGTGAGAGCTTAGTCTTCCTATTGGGCGTGTACCTAATAGAAAAGAGAGCTAAAGGCAGACATTCTGTCCAAGGCTTTCCCAATTCCTCACTAGCTTTCTGAATTTTTAGCTTAAGGGTACCATTTAGCCATTCAACCTTCCCACTTGCTTGGGGTCTGTATGGGGTGTGAAAAGCCTGTGTCACCCCTAACATTTGCATGGTCTCCTGCATTACCTGTCCGGTGAAATGGGTACCTCTGTCGGACTCTATGGTTTCAGGTAGTCCGAACCTGCAGAAGACTTCTGACATCAACTTCTTTGCAGTGGCTCTTGCAGTAGCTTTTGGCATCGGGAAGGCTTCTGGCCAGCCTGAAAAGAGGTCAACACACACGAGCACGAATTCATACATTCCTATTCTTGGGAGTTGTATGAAATCTATCTGCAGTCGTTGAAACGGATAGAGGGGCTTAGGCGTGTGTTTCTGTGGTACTTTCACTACACTTCCTGGATTGTGTTGTGCACATGTTAGACATGCCTGTGTAAATCTAGTAGCAACTGTTGTGAAACGAGGGGCGATCCATTGTCTCTCTACTAAAGCACACATGGCGTTTTTGGACAAATGCGTTGGGCCATGAGCCGCCTGAGCCATCATGGGGTACAAGGCCCTCGGTAGGCAGACTTTCTGACCCACCATCCACAAACCTTCATGCTCCTGAGCTCCAGCTTTTGACCATACCCTCTTCTCTTCCCCGGTTGTCTGCCGAGTCAGAGCCTGTAAAATATTAAGATCTAATTGCTGACACTCAGTGCTTACCATGATCTGTGGGGGTACCCCAGAGGCCTGGTCGTGCCTCGGCTTTCGTGCAGCTTCCTTGGCTGCCTTGTCTGCCTTCTCGTTGCCTCTTGCTTCGTTGGTAGAGAGTTTTGTGTGTGCTCTTACCTTAACTATGGCAACTTCCTTCGGGAGCAGAAGTGCCTCCAGCAGTTGTTTGATAAGTTTCCCATGTTTTACAGGGGTACCTGCTGATGTAAGAAAGTCTCTCGCCCTCCATATGGGACCATAGTCATGGGCTATACCGAAAGCATAGCTTGAATCTGTGTAGATGTTACAGTGTTTACCTGTCACCCCTTTAAGCGCTTCAATGAGTGCCGTCAACTCCGCCTCTTGTGCAGACATGTGAGGAGGGAGTGGTTCTGCTTTTACTACCTCATGCTGTGTGACCACTGCATATCCAGTATAGAACCGTCCATTTTCACCGATGCTTCTTGAACCATCTACAAAAAGCTCAACCTCAGGATTAGTGAGAGGTACATCAGAAACATGTGAGAACCCTGCAGTCTCTTGAGCCATAAGGGCTATACAGTCATGCTCATGGTATGCATCAAACAATTCATCTTCTGACGGATTTTGCAAAAACAGTGGTTTTCCTTGCCCATCCCCCCTTCTCACCCTTTTGAATCTGCTACATTGATTGGAATAAGGGTAGCTGGATTCAAAGTCATACACCTTTTCAAAGTGACATTGGGAGGCATCAGGAGGGCACACTGAAGCTTAAGATGTCTGGCTACAGCAATGTGCTTGGGTTGGACCTGGCTGAGGATGCTGTGCAGGTCATGTGGAGTGTAGACAGTGATTTGATAGTCCAGTACAAACTCTGAGGCCTTGTCTAGTAAGAGTGAAACAGCTGCCACTGCGCGGACACATGATGGAGCTCCTCGTGCAACAGGATCTAAACGAGCAGAGTAGTAAGCCACAGGCCTGTTGTGTTGGCCATGTTTTTGGGCTAGGACCCCTGTAGCATGTCCCATCATTTCTGTACAGTAGAGCAGAAACAGTTTTGCGTAGTCTGGGGTGCCAAGTGCTGGAGCAGAGACAATTGCAAGTTTTAGTGAGTAGAAACTGTCTAGTGGTTCCTGATGGAGCTGGAAGGGTTGTGTGGGCAGACAATCATAGAGAGGCTGCATGAGAATGGATGCAGAGCGAATCCAAGGCCTACAATATGATGCTAGCCCCAAGAAGGTGCGTAGGTGTTGAACCCCTGCAGGTGGTTTTAGCTGTTCAATTGCCATCTTCCTATCCTCTGTCAAGTGGCGTGCTCCTTGTGATATGCAATGTCCCAAAAATACAACTTTTAGTTGACAAAATTGTAGTTTGTCTCTGGATGCCTTGCACCCTTTGGAAAAGAGATGTTGAAGCAGTGAGATTGTAGCTTCGCAGCATACATCTCTGTTGGGGGCACAAAGGAGGAGATCATCAACATACTGGAGCAGAACTACCTCAGCATGTGTAATGACCCAGTCCTGCAAAACAAGTTGCAATGCAGCAGTGTACAAGGTTGGTGAGTTGTGCCCCACTTGCGGTAATACGAGCCATGTGTATTGCCTCCCCCTGAACGTGAAAGCAAACAGGTATTGACAATCTGGATGTAAAGGCACAGAGAAATAAGCATTTGCTAGATCAATACACGTGAAGTAAGCAGCTGTGATTGGAATTTGTGACATGATTGTGTGGGGTTTGGTACTACAGGTGTTAGCAGTTCAGTTACAGCATTTATGGCTCTGAGGTCATGTACCATTCTATAGGAAACTGGTTCTCCACTTTTCCCTTTCTTTTTCACTGGAAAAAGAGGGGTGTTCGCTATAGACTTCGTTGGAGCTATAGCCCCAGAGGCAATGAGAGCTGTGATGTTCTTCCCTATGGCCTCTTCTTGTGCTGCACTTAAAGGGTAGTGTTTGAATTGCGGTGGTTTTGCACCAGGCTTTAAATGAATCATTACAGGAGGTACTGGCATGTGTCCGATATCAGTTTTGGACTTTGCCCAGAGCGCGTCTGGAACCTGTGTGAGTGACTCATCTTTCTCCCGAGGGAGGGGGTGTCAGTTATGTGCAGGGCTGCGAGTACTTTGCACAAAGTTTGCTCTGGAATTCCTGCTGTCAGCTTCACAGTACCGTCTGGGTCGTACACAATATGTGCCTGCAGCGCTTGGAGGACGTCAGAACCTAGCAAATTGACAGGTGATTTGTCACTTATCAGTAGTATGGTCATACATGTGTGGTCAGCTAGTTTGAGGGGCAATGGTTTAGTCAATTTACATTCTTGAATCAGTCCCTCAAAGCCTTGAGTGTAAATGGTGTCATCTGATATGTCTGATGATCTGACATGATCCTGGCGGATAACTGTTTTGGCTGCCCCGTATCCACCAGGAAAGGAATTTTTCTACCACCTGGAAGATGTACTGAGACTACCCCCTGTGAGCTTGGATGTGAAGGTGCTGTAAGGGGATTGATGGCTACGGGGTTGCCTGTTTCCTATTGTGAGTTTTGAGTCATAGTGTCAGTCCTAGTCTGGTTGTCACTTGTGGGGTCTCTCCCAGATGATCTGCAGTCGCGGCGAATGTGGCCCATCTTCCCACATTTATAGCACTCTGTCTGTCGGCGGTCCCTTCTGACTGAGTAACTCCTACGTCCTGTCTGACCGTCATTGGAAACATAGTGTATTGGTACTGGCTTTGTCTTCTGATCTAATTCTACCCCTTTTGCCACCCGTACTAATTCTTCTATTGCACATGTTCTCCAATCGGGTTTTGCTGCCTGAACCTTTTGTCTGAGCTGGGGTCTAAGTCCTGCCATGAAAGCCCCATGGAAGAGTTTCCTTCCTACTTCTCCCATGTCCTCATAACCTAAATCTGCATGTCTCAGCTTCAAGTTCCCCCAAAAGTGTTCTACTGTATCCTGAGGACCCTGTACTACGTCCAGAAGAGAGATTGTGGATTCCCCTACTTTCTCCTGACACCATGCATGCAGACCTTTTAAGAAATGCATTCCTGACTCCATGGTCCTAACATACTGTGCTCCCAGTCTCCACTTAGAGTTATATTGTCTCCCCACTCTGATTATTGCCTCCAAAACTGACTCCATTCTTGCATCCCCAAATTTTCCCCTTAAGATAGACTCTAAATCTGCCCAAGTGCATGTGTAGGTATTATTTAATCCTACCATCCATCTGTAAAAGGCCATTGGCAAGTCAAATGGGTCTGGTGCATCTTTCACTAACGTCATATGGTCTCTTGGGCCCCATGGTTTATAATGAGACATCGTAGTCGTTATAGGGGCAGCTAGGCGTGTGGGAGTGGATGTTGCATGGTTTGATGTCGTGGCTACAGAGCCAGTTTGGTCCATAGTCTCTAAGGCTGGTTGGTCGCCGTCTAGCCCTATTAAGCTATTTTCTGATTTAATTGTGGTGTTGTACCCAGGGTCCTGTACTTGAGACTGAGCATGTATAACTGGATACAACCCTGGACCCACATGGGGTCTTGGTCTCCTGCAGGCAGAACATTGTTCACGCCAATCGGGGTTTTACTGTCCACACACACATACCCACCCTTCTGGTCCTTTGAGCACAGGAGCCATAAGATGGGGGTGATATGGTGGAGGCACCTTTTCCTTCCTTACATACATAATTCCTTTCTCTGTATCTTCTTTACTCCAACAACATTCCTTTTTCATTTCTCTAGCTACTTCTGCCCAAGCCCTTGCTTGTGGAACCAACTTATTGTCAGTGATCCACCCCATACTCATTGCTAGAGCCGCTTCCCAGAGGGAAGAATCTAGCAGCTCACTCTGCATCCCTAAGACTCTCAATAACTTCCTTGATTCCTTCACTGCAAACTTTCCTTTCCGTCTCTCCACTATCTCCTGTGCTGTGTAACCCTCTTGGTGCTCTGAACTTTGCCTATTACCCATTTCTGCCTGTGTTCTTTCTACTCTGTCACTCTCTCTCTCTATCTCTGGTTGATGTCTACCTTGCTCTGTGTCCACGGTGTTATTGCGTGTCCACTTCCCCGTCCTTATACCTCACCCTGATTTATAAATAAACAAGTTGAAAGGACGTGACATATATTTCCTCCCCTATTATACCTGGGGATATATTAATGAAGTGCTTTCTGTGACCACTCCTATTCCAGTGTCACAGCACTTTACCTTACGGCCCGTCACCCGGAAATGGCACGTTCTAAAAATTGAGTCCGGCGTACTTAGCAAATCTATATATCAACCAGAGAGCAAACCCCAATAACCACAGGCAGGCTAAAATGACCCAAAGCTGTTCAAAATCTTCTAGCACCATGAAAATAACATAAGCACAAAACAAGACTGGAGATAGACAGACTTACACCATAAAGCAAAAGCACAGTTCCTTTCAGTCAGTGCTCGCACTTTTGCAAAACCTTTTCACCAATCACTTCACTTGCAGCTTCCCCAAATATTGGCTAGACTGCCGTAAACCATACACCTTCAGCACAATATTATGGGTTCAGCTTATCTCTTTCTTACAGATGTTTTCTATGTGTTTTTCACTTTACTAAAATGTGCCTTTCTCATATGACCAATCGAGCAAAGGTCAGTTTTTTTACTTCCTTATCTAAGTGGACTCCCTTATAACATTCAGGATTCTTGTAAAGAAATCCTTATCACACACACAGTTTAGTTAACTCATTCGCTGCATGCAAGGAGTCTCATGTCTCAATCATTCTCTTGCAGACACAGTTATTCAGTGCACACTACAACAGATAACATATAACAGAAATTACAAATAATCAATCAATCTGATATGCTGTCTATGGTTCTTTGTCAAACAATATGAGCTGGTAATCTAGAAAGACACGGCTATAACGTACCCAAGGTCCGGTGTGCAAGCTGTAGGGCCGAGGGAGACACAGAGTGTTTGTAAGAAGAAAATTTCTTACCTTCACCGGTGATGTTTACTGTGTGTTTTCCTCGGTCCGCAGTGCGATTTGCCGGGTCTCGGATACTGGGTGTGTCCTCTGTTGAACCAGCCCCAACGTAGGGACGCCAGATGTCAGGTTTGGCCTGAACAGGCCTTTTATGATATCAGATGATTGCCTGATTGGATGGAGCTTCGATCGAGGCCGGATGGTGAGATGAAATGACACAGGAGACGATTGTCTTGTTCTGATGCCAAAGTCATCTGACTTTAATCACTCCCCCAGCCAGCTTATATTGACAGCTGAACTGGGCGTGCACATACATTAGGTAATTGTTATGTTTCGGTAGCTGAGGAGTGCAGGTAAAAAAGGCAATACACCAGAGCAGTTGGAATCTATGAGATTGCAGTACCCTGACTAACACCACAACTAGAGGCAGCCGTGGAGCGTTCCTACGTTGGTCCTAGACGCCTCGTCACAGCCTGAGAAACTAACTGCACCTAAAGATAGAAAGAGGAAAGCTATCTGCCCCGGAGCAGATCCCCAAAGAACATAGAAAGCCCCCAAACATGTAATGGCGGTTAGACAAGAAGAAATACTGACACAGACAGAAAATAGTATGAGCAAACGATGGGGCCCAAACTACCTAAATAGAAAAGGATAGGAAGGGCACTTACTGCAATCCCAAAAAACCCTGAAAAGCACCAACTCTACTAATTTCAAAAACACCTGAGATCACACGACCTCTACCACCTAAATTAGTTCTCTGGTGTAACAAAATCAAAACAGCAGTCACTGAAAAAACTGGAAAAAGCAAATGTACAAACATCAGTGGCTGAACTAAACTGAGAGGGCAAAAGCCCCCGGAGGGGACCCTGAAGGCCCCCACAGAAGTGCAGGACAAAATGCAAAAATCAAGCACAAAAACAAAAAGAAGAAAATGTCTTATCTGTTAGCAGGAGATGCAGACACGACACAGCAGGCTACAAAGGAAACAGGAATCAAGGATTGAGACCAGAACAATTGATCACCGGCAACCCTGATGGGAAGGCGACTCCCTTATATAAGACCAGTCAGTAACATCTGATTCCCAATCCTCACAATCTTCACTGGACAATCCAGTACCGCTTGTAACCACCAGAGGGAGCCTCTGCTCAGAACTCATTTCAAGTCCATTCACAACAGTACCCCCCCTTGAGGAGGGGTCACCGAACCCTCACTTGAGCAACCAGGTCGGTCAGGATGAGTTCTATGATACGCACGGATGAGTCTCCTAGCATGGATGTCCGAAGCAAACACCCAAGAATTTTCTTCCTGACCATAACCTCTCCACTTAACCAAATACTGGAGTTTCCGTCAAGAAAAACGAGAATTCAATATTTTCTCAACCACAAACTCCATATTGCCCTCAACCAGAACAGGGTCAGGAGGCAAAGCAGTACGAACCACTGGCTCAACAAACCTCTTCAACAAGGACTTGTGGAACACGTTATGGATCTTAAATGTCCCTGGAAGAAGCAAACGAAAAGAAACAGGATTAAGAATCTCCATGATCTTATAAGGTCCAATGAACCTAGGCTTAAATTTAGGAGATGCCACTCTCATAGGAATATTTTTTGAGGACAACCAGACCAAGTCCCCCACTTTAAACCGAGGACCATCAGTCCTATGCCGGTTAGCAAACCGTTGGGCCCTCTCCTGAGAGAGGGACAACCTCTCCACTACCTGGTCCCAAATCTGTTGCATACGCTCCACAACAGAGTCAACACCTGGACAGACAGAAGCCTCCGTCTGTCCTGAAGAAAATCGAGGGTGAAACCCAGAATTACAGAAAAATGGAGACATCAAAGTGGCAGAGCTAGCCCTATTATTAAGAGCAAACTCAGCCAAAGGCAAAAAAGAGACCCAGTCATCCTGATCAGCAGACACAAAGCATCTTAGATAAGTCTCCAATGTCTGGTTTGTTCTCTCAGTTTGACCATTGGTCTGAGGATGAAACGCCGAGGAGAAAGACAATTGAACACCAAGTTTAGAACAAAAGGTCCTCCAAAATCTGGAAACAATCTGGACTCCTCTGTCAGACACAATGTTCTCAGGAATGCCATGTAAACGAACCATGTGCTGAAGGAACAAAGGCACCAATTCAGAGGAGGAAGGCAACTTAGGTAATGGCACAAGATGTATCATCTTGGAAAACCTATCACAAATCACCCAGATGACGGTCATTCTCTGAGAAACAGGAGGTCGGAAATGAAATCCATAGAGATATGGGTCCATGTCTCTTGGGCACAGGCAATGGCATCAACAAACCACTAGAGCGAGAGCAAGGCTTGGAGCGAGAGCAAGTCCCGCAGGACTGCACAAATTCCCTGACATCACGAGACAAGGTAGGCCACCAAAAGGACCGACTAACCAAGTCTCTGGTACTAAAAATTCCGGGATGACCGGCCAACGCGGAACAATGAATCTCAGACATCACACTCTTTTTCCACTGGTCCAGGACAAACAATTTCCCAACAGGGCAGCGCTCGGGCCTATCCTCCTGACACCCCTCCAGAGCCAGTCTCAAATTGGGCGAGATGGCGGAAAGAACTACACCTTCTTTCAAAATAACAGAAGGATCAGATACCTCAGGAGAGTCCGCAAGGAAACTCCTCGATAGGGCATCCGCCTTAACATTCTTAGTGCCAGGAAGAAAGGAAACCACAAAATTAAAACGTGTGAAAAACAAGGCCCACCTGGCCTGTCTAGGATTAAGTCGCTTGGCAGATTCCAGATAAACCAGACTCTTATGATCCGTAAGGACCACCACCTGATGTTTGGCTCTCTCCAGCCAATGTCTCCACTAGTGTTGAGCGATACGATACCGCAAGTATCGGGTATCGGCCGATATTAGCTGTATCGGCCTTTCGATACTTTGTTCCGATATTTTCCATATATCGTATACCGGAATCGGAAGTTCCCATAATTCTTTGAGAGGCAATGTGATTTTAGTCAGCCAATGAGGAATCCTAAGAAGTGTGGGCACATCCTGTACTGCTGCGGTCATGTTAACTAATGGCATGGCTGTGATTGTGTAACGGGTCAGGTAGGTGGAACCTCTGAGCTTTATTTATACAAGAAGGTTATACTTGTAAGAGAGCGGGTGGCGCCCAGGGAGACGGACAGGAAGTCACGGCAAGTGACGGGGCAGTCTCTGGTTACGGGAAAGGATCACGGCAAGTGACCGGGCAGTCTCTGGATTGACAGGCAGGTTGTCACGGCAAGTGACCGGGCAGTCTCTGGATTGACAGGCAGGTTGTCACGGCAAGTGACCGGGCAGTCTCTGGATAGACAGGCAGGTTGTCACGGCAAGTGACCGGGCAGTCTCTGGATTGACAGGCAGGTTGTCACGGCAAGTGACCGGGGTAGTCTCTGGATAGACAGGCAGGTTGTCACGGCAAGTGACCGGGGCAGTCTCTGGATTGACAGGCAGGTTGTCACAGCAAGTAACCGGGGCAGTCTCTAGATGGACAGGTATATACGACCTGAGATGGTGAAGCCTCCCGGTAGGCTAGCAGGCAGATGGCGGATGGACACTCCAGGAGCAGCGAGTCTCTGAACGCGGATCACGTTGGACGTCCGACCTGGTAGGCTGCGTCAGAGGGCAGATGACCTCCCAAGAGCAGCAGGCTGGAATACCGGATCACCGCTTGTGACGTCCGAACCTCCGGTAGGCTGCAGTCAGATGGCAGATGACGCTCCCAAGTGAGCAGCAAGAGTCTCTGGAATAGCCGGGATCACCACTTGTGACGTCCGAACCTCGGGTAGACTTGCGGACAGTAGCAACACAAAGGCAGAACAGCAGGTACTGACGGACTGAGGCTGAAGCAGAGTAACAGTCAACAAAATTGTCGGATTCCATTAAGAGAAGCCTTATAGGGTGGAGTCCCCGGCATGCCGGGCTTATTGAAATGCGCGCGCCCTTAGAGGGAGGCGCGCGCCTATCCAGCAGCAGGGAAGGAGCGCGCGGCCCCAGCAGGGCGAAAGGAGGACGCTGAGGAAGGGTAAGGGGGGCGACGTCCCTGCCTGGCAGAGGACGCTGCTGCAGGGGAACAGCGTCCCTGCCTGGCAGAAGGCAGGGACGCCGACGCTACAGTACCCCCCCTCTAGGCCCCCCCCTCTTTAGGCCAGAAAGAAATTTAGCTAGGATGAGAGGGGCATGGATGTTCTCTCCGAGGCTCCCACGTTCTCTCCTCAGGACCAAACCCCTTCCAATCCACCAAAAAATAAGTCTTTCTTCCTACCCTTTTGGTGGCCAGAATGTTCTTTACCTCAAATTCATCGTCAGCAGACACTGGAGCAGGAGGTGTACCTGTAGACTTGAAAAAAGAGTTAAGTACCACCGGTTTGAGGAGAGATACATGGAAAGAGTTAGGAATGCGCAAATTGGCCGGGAGTTTCAATTTATAGGACACCGGGTTGATCTGACTGATGATCTCAAAGGGACCGATGAACCGAGGGCCTAACTTGTAGGAAGGAATCTTGAGCCGGACATACTTGGACGAAAGCCAGACCTTATCCCCAGGACGGAATTGAGGAGGATCCAGACTCTTTTGTCAGCATGTCTCTTCATACGCTCGGATGACTGAATGAGTGCGGATCGGGTACTCTCCCATATGGAGGAAAATTCTCTAACCAGAGATTCCGCAGCTGGATTGTCCACAGAGATGGTGACAGGAACAGGGATCCGAGGGTGCTGACCGAAGACTACAAAAAACGGAGACTTGGAGGAAGATTCGCTCTCGTGATTATTGTAAGAGAATTCGGCCCAAGGCAGGAGCTCCACCCAGTCAGAATGGTGGGCATTAACGAAGTGTCGGAGATAACTGGTCAGATTCTGATTGATTCGCTCAACTTGTCCATTGGACTGCGGGTGGTAAGCGGAGGAGAAATCCAAGGTGACGTCTAGCAACTTACAAGTGGCTCTCCAGAAACGTGAGGTGAACTGTACCCCACGATCCGACACAATGTGACGAGGCAGACCATGGAGACGGAAGATGTGGCGGATAAAGTCTTTAGCCAACTCGGGTGCAGACGGAAGACCTGGCAGAGGAATGAAGTGAGCCATCTTGGAAAAGCGGTCAGCGACCACCCAAATGACCGTACAACCGGCAGAAACGGCAGATCTGTTATGAAGTCCATGGCTATATGCTGCCAGGGGGCAGCGGGTACAGGAAGCGGAAGAAGACGGCCGGCAGGCAGGTGTCTCGGAACTTTGTTGCGGGCACAGGAGACACAGGCAGATACAAAGTCTATTACGTCCTTGTGCAGGGTAGGCCACCAATAATGCCGGGTTATGAGTTGGAGGGTCTTTTTCTGACCAGCGTGGCCAGCTAGTTTAGACGAATGACCCCAGTGTAGGATTCTCTTCCGGTCGGTTACTGATACGAACGTCTTACCAGGAGGGAGACGATTTAGACTCACGGGAGCCACCCGCATCACTCTGGCGGGATCGATGATATGTTTAGGTTCTTCCTCGAGATCTGACACCAGGAAAGACCGGGACAAGGCATCAGCCTTGACGTTCTTGTCAGCCGGGCGAAAATGCAAGAGAAAATCGAAGCGGGCAAAAAAACAAGGACCACCGGGCTTGGCGAGGGTTAAGTCTCTGAGCATGCTGGAGGTAAGCCAGATTCTTGTGGTCCGTGTAAATGATTACCGGATGAAGAGCCCCCTCGAGTAGGTAACGCCACTCCTCCAATGCCAACTTGATGGCCAATAACTCTCGGTCTCCTATGGAGTAGTTGCGCTCGGAGGAGGAGAAGAGTTTGGAGAAGAAGCCGCAGGATACCATCCTCCCGGATGAAGATTTTTGAGTGAGTACCGCTCCGGCTCCAGAGGAGGAAGCGTCCACCTCCAGGAAGAACTGCTTGTTGCCGTCCGGGCGATGCAGCACTGGAACGGAAGAGAAGGCCTGTTTTAAGGAAAGAAAGGCCTCCTCTGCTTCGGGCGTCCACTGTTTGGGGTTAGCATCCTTGCGGGTGAGCGCGGAGATTGGAGCAGTCCTGGAAGAGAAGTGCGGTATGAAGAGGCGGTAATAGTTGGCGAATCCCAGGAACCGCTGAATGGCCTTCAACCCCTCCGGTCGAGGCCACTTCTCGATGGCAGACAGTTTCTCCGGATCCATTCGTAGGCCTGTCTGAGAAATGATGTAGCCCAAAAACGGAAGCGAGGTCTGCTCAAAGAGGCACTTCTCATATTTGGCGAAGAGGTGATTCTGCCTGAGCCTGAGCAGAACCTGACGAACATCCCTCCGGTGAGACTGGAGGTCCGGAGAGAAGACCAAGATATCGTCTAGGTACACCACAACGCAAGAGTAGAGGAGGTCCCGAAATATGTCATTGACCAACTCCTGAAAGACTGCTGGAGCATTACAGAGACCAAAGGGCATCACCAAATACTCGTAGTGGCCGTCCCGGGTGTTGAATGCCGTCTTCCATTCATCTCCCCGACGGATACGAACCAGGTTGTATGCCCCACGAAGATCCAGTTTGGTGAAGATTCTCGCCCCTCTAAGTCGATCAAACAATTCTGGAATGAGCGGAAGAGGGTACTTATTCTTCACCGTGATCAAATTTAAGCCTCTGTAGTCAATACAGGGACGGAGAGATCCGTCTTTCTTTTTTACGAAGAAGAAACCTGCTCCCGCTGGGGAGGTAGATTTCCGGATGAATCCTTTGGCCAAGTTCTCCTCGATATATTCGGACATCGACCTGGTCTCAGCAGCGGACAATGGGTAAATACGCCCACGGGGAGGCGTAGTACCAGGTAGCAGGTCGATCGGGCAATCATACGGTCTGTGTGGAGGTAATGTCTCTGCTTCCTTTTTATTAAAGACATCAGCGAAAGACCAATATGGAATCGGGAGTCCTGGTAGATTAGCAGGTGTAGGAGAAGGACGGACAGGATGAACAGGCACCAGACACGTTTGATGACAGTCCTGTCCCCAGCGAAGAATCTCTCCAGTCTGCCAGTCGAGCACGGGTGCATGCTTTTGGAGCCAAGGCAGACCTAGTAAGAAAGCGTGAGAGAGTCCAGGTAGAACATGAAATGAGATACTCTCAGAATGTAACATTCCCACCTGCAGGGTTATAGCCTCGGTGATAAGCTGGATGGGACGTGGTAGAAGACCCCCATCTACAGCAGCAACAGATACTGGTTCAAGCAGAGGTTTGGTGGGAATGCGATATTTCTCTACCAGAGCCTGTGAAACGAGATTCCCAGCTGCTCCAGAATCAAGTTGGGCTAGTTCGAAGTAACGGTTCTCACCGAGGAGAATTGAGACAGACAGCAGCAGAAATGAAGAGGATTTATTCTTGTCTAGGTGGACCTCTCCGAGTGAACCTAGACACAGGCGTTTCCCGACCTCTCTGGGCAGGTACGGATCCGGTGCTCCTTACTGCCACAGTAGAAGCAACTCCCCTCAGCACGGCGTGAGTCCTGACGGGCTTTGACCATCTTGGTCTGGTCGACCTGCATGGGCTCTGCCGGAGGCACTAGAGGAGATACGGAAGGAGTTACAGGTCTCTGAAATGAAGGAGCTAGGCGAGGAAACCTTCTCTCACGGGTGACCTCTTTGGCTCGCTCCTGGAACCGTAGATCAATTCGATTGGCCAGAGTTATTAGGTCATCGAGAGAGGTTGGAATGTCCCGACCGGCAAGTTCATCTTTAATGCGGCCGGACAGGCCCTCCCAGAAGACAGCTATCAGAGCGTCATTATCCCAAGCCACCTCTGAGGCAAGGGTACGAAACCTTATGGCATATTGACCCACGGTGAGACTCTCCTGACGAAGACGCAGCAGAGATGATGCAGAGGAGGTCTTCCGTCCGGGTTCATCGAATACCTTCCGGAAGGCTAAGAGAAAAGCAGACAGGTTAGACACCAGAGGATCTTCTCTCTCCCAAAGAGGATTTAGCCAGGCCAGGGCCTCTCCGGTGAGATGTGACATGATGAAGGCAATTTTGGCCCGGTCAGAGTTAAACTGGTGTGCCAGGAGTTCAAAATGCAGGGTGCATTGGTTGATGAAACCCCGAGCCAGAGCAGGGTCGCCTCCAAACCGAGGAGGAGCTGAAAGTCGAGGTCCTGGAATAGAAACCACGGAGTTGGTAAGCAGCGGAACTGCCGGATTGCGAATCATGGTGCTCGCGGTGGTTGTCGGGGAAGTATTCAGAGTGTCCAGGCGGGAATTAACACACCGCAGATGACCCAGGATGGACTCCTGTTGAGACCTCTGACGAGACAGTTCATGACACAGGTCAGATAGCGAAGGGATTTGGGTGCCACCGGGTTCCATGGCCCGAGCAAACTGTAACGGGTCAGGTAGGTGGAACCTCTGAGCTTTATTTATACAAGAAGGTTATACTTGTAAGAGAGCGGGTGGCGCCCAGGGAGACGGACAGGAAGTCACGGCAAGTGACGGGGCAGTCTCTGGTTATACGGGAAAGGATCACGGCAAGTGACCAGGGCAGTCTCTGGATTGACAGGCAGGTTGTCACGGCAAGTGACCGGGGCAGTCTCTGGATTGACAGGCAGGTTGTCACGGCAAGTGACCGGGGCAGTCTCTGGATAGACAGGCAGGTTGTCACGGCAAGTGACCGGGCAGTCTCTGGATGACAGCAGTGTCCGCAAGTGACGGGTAGTCTCTGGATAGACAGGCAGGTTGTCACGGCAAGTGACCGGGGCAGTCTCTGGATTGACAGGCAGGTTGTCACAGCAAGTAACCGGGGCAGTCTCTAGATGGACAGGTATATACGACCTGAGATGGTGAAGCCTCCCGGTAGGCTAGCAGGCAGATGGCGGATGGACACTCCCAAGTGAGCAGGCGAGAGTCTCTGGAACAGCCGGGGATCACCGCTTGTGACGTCCGAACCTCCGGTAGGGCTGCAGTCAGATGGCAGATGATCGCTCCCAAGTGAGCAGGCAAGAGTCTCTGGAATAGCCGGGGATCACCGCTTGTGACGTCCGAACCTCCGGGTAGGGCTGCAGTCAGATGGCAGATGATCGCTCCCAAGTGAGCAGGCAAGAGTCTCTGGAATAGCCGTGGATCACCACTTGTGACGTCCGAACCTCCGGGTAGACTTGCGGACAGGTAGCATACAGCAAACGGGCAGGAAACAGGCAGATAACTGGTAACGGGACCTGAGGGCTGAAGCAGAGTGAAACAGTGCAACAACAACATTGCTCGGGCACCTCCATTAAGGAGGAAGCCCTTAATATAGGGTGGAGTCCTCCGGCATTGGCCGGGGACTTATTTGAAAAATGCGCGCGGCTCTTTAAGAGCGGGGGAGGGCGCGGGCGCGCGCCCTAAGTCCAGCAGCAGGGAAGGAGCGTGCGGCCCCAGCAGGGCGGAAGGAGGACGCTGAGGAAGGGTAAGGGGGCGACGTCCCTGCCTGGCAGAGGACGCTGCTGCAGGGGAACAGCGTCCCTGCCTGGCAGAAGGCAGGGACGCCGACGCTACAGTACCCCCCCCTCTAGGCCCCCCCCTCTTTAGGCCAGAAAGAAATTTAGCTAGGATGAGAGGGGCATGGATGTTCTCCCGAGGCTCCCACGTTCTCTCCTCAGGACCAAACCCCTTCCAATCCACCAAAAAATAAGTCTTTCTTCCTACCCTTTTGGTGGCCAGAATGTTCTCTACCTCAAATTCATCGTCAGCAGACACTGGAGCAGGAGGTGTACCTGTAGACTTGAAAAAAGAGTTAAGTACCACCGGTTTGAGGAGAGATACATGGAAAGAGTTAGGAATGCGCAAATTGGCCGGGAGTTTCAATTTATAGGACACCGGGTTGATCTGACTGATGATCTCAAAGGGACCGATGAACCGAGGGCCTAACTTGTAGGAAGGAATCTTGAGCCGGACATACTTGGACGAAAGCCAGACCTTATCCCCAGGACGGAATTGAGGAGGATCCAGACGTCTTTTGTCAGCATGTCTCTTCATACGCTCGGATGACTGAATGAGTGCGGATCGGGTACTCTCCCATATGGAGGAAAATTCTCTAACCAGAGATTCCGCAGCTGGATTGTCCACAGAGATGGTGACAGGAACAGGGATCCGAGGGTGCTGACCGAAGACTACAAAAAACGGAGACTTGGAGGAAGATTCGCTCTCGTGATTATTGTAAGAGAATTCGGCCCAAGGCAGGAGCTCCACCCAGTCAGAATGGTGGGCATTAACGAAGTGCCGGAGATAACTGGTCAGATTCTGATTGATTCGCTCAACTTGTCCATTGGACTGCGGGTGGTAAGCGGAGGAGAAATCCAAGGTGACGTCTAGCAACTTACAAGTGGCTCTCCAGAAACATGAGTGTTATGTTACGGTAGCTGAGGAGTGCAGGTAAAAAAGGCAATACACCAGAGCAGTTGGAATCTATGAGATTGCAGTACCCTGACTAACCACCGCAACTAGAGGCAGCCGTGGAGCGTTCCTACGTTGGTCCTAGACGCCTCGTCACAGCCTGAGAAACTAACTACACCTAAAGATAGAAATAGGAAAGCTATCTGCCCCGGAGCAGACCCCAAAGATAATAGAAAGCCCCCAAACATGTAATGGCGGTTAGACAAGAGGAAATACTGACACAGAAAGAAAATAGTATGAGCAAACGCTGGGGCCAAAACTATCTAAATAGAAAAGGACAGGAAGGGTACTTATTGCAATCTCAGAAAACCCTGAAAAACACCAACTCTACTAATTTCAAAATAACCTGAGATCACACGACCTCTACCACCTAAATTAGTTCTCTGGTGTAACAATATCAAGACAGCAGCCACTGAAAAAACTGGAAAAGCAAAAGTACAAAACTCAGTGGCTGAACAAACTGAGAGGGCAAAAGCCCCGGAGGGGACCCAGAAGGCCCCCACAGAAGTGCAGGACAAAATGCAAAAATATAGCAAAAACACAAAAGAAGAAAATGTCTTATCTGATAGCAGGAGATGCAGACACGACACAGCAGGCTACAAGGGAAACTGGAAAGAAGGATTCAGACCAGAACAATTGATCACCGGCAACCCTGATGGGAAAATGACTCCCTTATATAAGACCAGTCAGTAACACCTGATTCCCAGTCCTCACAATCTTCACTAGTACCGCTTGTAACCACCAGAGGGAGCCTCTGCTCAGAACTCATCTCAAACCCATTCACAACAGTACCCCCCCCTTGAGGAGGGGTCACCGAACCCTCATTTGAGCAACCAGGTCGGTCAGGATGAGTTCTATGATAAGCACGGATAAGTCTCCTAGCATGGATGTCCGAAGCAAACACCCAAGAATTGTCTTCCTGACCATAACCTCTCCCTTTAACCAAATACTGGAGTCTTCGTCTAGAAAAACGAGAATCCAATATTTTCTCAACCACATACTCCAGATTGCCCTCAACCAAAACAGGGTCAGGAGGCACAGCAGCAGGAACCACTGGCTCAACAAACCTCTTCAACAAGGACTTGTGGAACACGTTATGGATCTTAAATGTCCCTGGAAGAAGCAAACGAAAAGAAACAGGATTAATAATCTCCATGATCTTATAAGGTCCAATGAACCTAGGCTTAAATTTAGGAGATGCTACTCTCATAGGAATATTCTTTGAGGACAACCAGACCAAGTCCCCCACTTTAAACCGAGGACCATCAGTCCTATGCCGGTTAGCAAACCGCTGGGCCTTCTCCTGAGAGAGGGACAACCTCTCCACTACCTGGTCCCAAATCTGTTGCATACGCTCAACAACAGAGTCAACACCTGGACAGACAGAAGCTTCCGTCTGTCCTGAAGAAAATCGAGGGTGAAACCCAGAATTACAGAAAAACGGAGACATCAAAGTGGCAGAGCTAGCCCTATTATTAAGAGCAAACTCAGCCAAGGCAAAAAAGAGACCCAGTCATCCTGATCAGCAGACACAAAGCATCTTAGATAAGTCTCCAATGTCTGGTTTGTTCTCTCAGTTTGACCATTGGTCTGAGGATGAAATGCCGAGGAGAAAGACAATTGAACACCTAGTTTAGAACAAAAAGTCCTCCAAAATCTGGAAACAAACTGGACTCCTCTGTCAGACACAATGTTCTCAGGAATGCCGTGTAAACGAACCACGTGCTGAAGGAACAACGGCACCAATTCAGAGGAGGAAGGCAACTTAGGTAATGGCACAAGATGTATCATTTTGGAAAACCTATCACAAATTACCCAGATGGTGGTCATTCTCTGAGAAACAGGAAGATCGGAAATGAAATCCATAGAGATATGGGTCCATGGTCTCTTGGGCACAGGCAATGGCATCAACAAACCACTAGAGCGAGAGCAAGGCTTGGAGCGAGAGCAAGTCCCGCAGGACTGCACAAATTCCCTGACATCGCGAGACAAGGTAGGCCACCAAAAGGACCGACTAACCAAGTCTCTGGTACCAAAAATTCCGGGATGCCCAGCCAATGCGGAACAATGAATCTCAGACATCACACTCTTTTTCCATTGGTCCGGGACAAACAATTTTCCAACAGGGCAGCGCTCGGGCCTATCCTCCTGACACCCCTCCAGAGCAAGTCTCAAATTGGGCGAGATGGCGGAAAGAACTACACCCTCTTTCAAAATAACAGAAGGATCAGATAACTCAGGAGAGTCCGCAAGGAAACTCCTCGAGAGGGCATCCGCCTTAACATTCTTAGTGCCAGGAAGAAAGGAAACCACAAAATTAAAACGTGTGAAAAACAAGGCCCACCTGGCCTGTCTAGGATTGAGTCGCTTGGCAGATTCCAGATAGACCAGATTCTTATGGTCCGTAAGGACCACCACCTGATGTTTGGCTCCCTCCAGCCAATGTCTCCACTCTTCAAAAGCCCACTTCATGGCCAATAACTCCCGATTACCCACGTCATAATTACGTTCAGTAGGAGAAAATTTTCGAGAGAAAAAGGCACAAGGGTTACTTTTAGAGGTCTCTGGATCTTTTTGGGACAAAACGGCACCTGCCCCAATTTCAGAGGCATCAACCTCCACCTGAAATGGCAGAGAAACATCAGGCTGCCGTAGAACAGGAGCAGAAGTGAATCTCTGCTTAAGTTCCTGAAATGCAGAGACTGCCTCAGGAGGCCAATTCACCACATCAGAACCCTTTCTGGTCAAATCAGTTAATGGTTTAACAATAACCGAGAAATTACCAATAAATTTACGATAAAAATTGGCAAAACCCAAAAATCTCTGAAGAGCCTTTAATGAAGTAGGTTGGACCCAATCACAGATGGCCTGAACCTTGACCGGGTCCATTTCAATAACAGATGGGGACAAAATGAATCCCAGAAATGAGATCTTCTGTACGCCAAAAAGACACTTTGATCCCTTCACATACAGAGCATTCTCTCTCAAAATCTGGAATACAGTTCGAACATGTTTCACATGAGAGTCCCAGTCATTAGAAAAAATCAAGATATCATCCAAATAAACAATCAGAAATTTGTCCACAAAATCCCTGAAAATGTCATTCATGAAGGACTGGAAGACGGAAGGAGCATTAGTGAGCCCAAAGGGCATCACTAGGTACTCAAAATGCCCTTCAGGGGTATTGAATGCCGTCTTCCATTCATCCCCGTGCTTAATGCGAATAAGGTTATACGCCCCCCTGAGGTCAAGCTTGGTAAACCAAGTAGCGTTTTTCACCCTGGAAAACAGGTCAGAAATCAAGGGTAACGGGTATTGATATTTCACAGTAATATTGTTCAAGAGACGATAATCAATACACGGCCTTAATGAACCATCTTTTTTGGCCACAAAGAAAAAACCGGCACCTAAGGGTGAAGAGGATGGTCTGATATGACCCTTCTCCAATGATTCCTTGATATAAGACCGCATAGCGTCATGTTCAGGTACAGATAAGTTAAAAAGGCGACCTTTAGGGAATTTACTACCCGGCACTAATTCAATAGCGCAGTCATAGCTCCTATGGGGAGGCAAGGATGCAGATTTACTTTCGCTAAACACATCAGAAAAATCAAACAAAAAGTCAGGAACATCCTGAGCCTGGGGGGAGGCAGAAAAAACAGGAGTGTTGGTATTAACACATTGGCAGCCCCAACTGGTTACAGACACAGATTTCCAATCCAAAACAGGATTATGAGACTGTAACCAAGGGAAACCCAGCACGATAATGTCATGCAGATTATATAGAACCAAAAATTTGCAGCACTCCTGGTGATCAGGTTCAACCCTCATTATCACCTGAGTAGAAAACTGGGGTTTATTCTCAGCCAAAGGGGTAGAATCGATCCCCAGTAGGGGAATAGACTTCTGTAGGGGTATCAAGGGAAACCCACAACGTTTAGCGAAATCATAATCCATCAGGTTAATAGCTGCTCCAGAATCAACAAAAGCCTGAGCAGAAAATGAGGACAGAGAGCATATCAGAGTGACAGTTAATAAAAACTTAGTCTGAACACTACCCAAGACAACTGAGCGTGCAAAACGTCTTCCCCGCTTAGGGCAGACTGAAATAGCATGAGAGGCATCACCACAGTAGAAACATAACCCATTGCGCTTTCGAAACTCATGACGCTGTGCCCCAGACACCACTCCATTACACTGCATGGGCTCAGAAGCTGGCTCACAAGGCAACACCACTCCACGCATACTTCTCCGCTCACGCAAACGTCTGTCAATTTGAATCGCTAATGACATAGAATCATTGAGACCAGAGGGGACAGGGAATCCCACCATAACATCCTTTACATTATCCGACAGACCCTTCCGGAAAAGGGCCGCCAAAGCGTCGTCATTCCACCTGGTCAGGACTGCCCACCTACGGAATCTCTGACAGTATAACTCAGCGTCATCAAGCCCCTGATTTAATGCCAACAAGGCTTTTTCAGCTTGATCAGTGACATTAGGCTCATCGTACAATAACCCCAAAGCCTGAAAAAATGCATCAACATCACTCAAAACAGGATCCCCAGGTATCAGGGAAAAAGCCCAATCCTGAGGATCGCCGCGCAGGAGAGAGATGATAATTTGAACCTGCTGCGCTGCGTTTCCTGAGGACTTAGATTTTAAGGCAAAAAACAATTTACAATTATTTTTGAAATTCTGAAACTTAGCTCGATCCCCTAAAAACAAATCTGGCATGGGGATCCTAGGTTCCACAACAGGCAACCTAGCAAGATATGCAGCAATACTCTGAACCTCAGTGGCAAGCTGATCCACACGGCCAGACAACTGTGCAAACTCCATTGGGAGAAAAGATCCTCCCCAGCACCCAGAGATACAGAGGGAAAAAAATGCAACAAACAAAAAATATCTCTGACAACTCTGACAACCTTTCTTCTGTCACAATATTTTTTCCCTTCTGTGAGTACCATTCAATTTTTGGGCCGGTGATACTGTTATGTTACGGTAGCTGAGGAGTGCAGGTAAAAAAGGCAATACACCAGAGCAGTTGGAATCTATGAGATTGCAGTACCCTGACTAACCACCGCAACTAGAGGCAGCCGTGGAGCATTCCTACGTTGGTCCTAGACGCCTCGTCACAGCCTGAGAAACTAACTACACCTAAAGATAGAAATAGGAAAGCTATCTGCCCCGGAGCAGACCCCAAAGATAATAGAAAGCCCCCAAACATGTAATGGCGGTTAGACAAGAGGAAATACTGACACAGAAAGAAAATAGTATGAGCAAACGCTGGGCCAAAACTATCTAAATAGAAAAGGACAGGAAGGGTACTTACTGCAATCTCAGAAAACCCTGAAAAACACCAACTCTACTAATTTCAAAATAACCTGAGATCACACGACCTCTACCACCTAAATTAGTTCTCTGGTGTAACAAAATCAAGACAGCAGCCACTGAAAAAACTGGAAAAGCAAAAGTACAAAACTCAGTGGCTGAACAAACTGAGAGGGCAAAAGCCCCCGGAGGGGACCCAGAAGGCCCCCACAGAAGTGCAGGACAAAATGCAAAAATATAGCAAAAACACAAAAGAAGAAAATGTCTTATCTGATAGCAGAGATGCAGACACGACACAGCAGGCTACAAGGGAAACTGGAAAGAAGGATTCAGACCAGAACAATTGATCACCGGCAACCCTGATGGGAAAATGACTCCCTTATATGAAGACCAGTCAGTAACACCTGATTCCCAGTCCTCACAATCTTCACTAGTACCGCTTGTAACCACCAGAGGGAGCCTCTGCTCAGAACTCATCTCAAACCCATTCACAAACACGTGAGGTGAACTGTACCCACGATCCGACACAATGTGACGAGGCAGACCATGGAGACGGAAGATGTGGCGGATAAAGTCTTTAGCCAACTCGGGTGCAGACGGAAGACCTGGCAGAGGAATGAAGTGAGCCATCTTGGAAAAGCGGTCAGCGACCACCCAAATGACCGTACAACCGGCAGAAAGCGGCAGATCTGTTATGAAGTCCATGGCTATATGCTGCCAGGGGGCAGCGGGTACAGGAAGCGGAAGAAGACGGCCGGCAGGCAGGTGTCTCGGAACTTTGTTGCGGGCACAGGAGACACAGGCAGATACAAAGTCTATTACGTCCTTGTGCAGGGTAGGCCACCAATAATGCCGGGTTATGAGTTGGAGGGTCTTTTTCTGACCAGCGTGGCCAGCTAGTTTAGACGAATGACCCCAGTGTAGGATTCTCTTCCGGTCGGTTACTGATACGAACGTCTTACCAGGAGGGAGACGATTTAGACTCACGGGAGCCACCCGCATCACTCTGGCGGGATCGATGATATGTTTAGGTTCTTCCTCGAGATCTGACACCAGGAAAGACCGGGACAAGGCATCAGCCTTGACGTTCTTGTCAGCCGGGCGAAAATGCAAGAGAAAATCGAAGCGGGCAAAAAACAAGGACCACCGGGCTTGGCGAGGGTTAAGTCTCTGAGCATGCTGGAGGTAAGCCAGATTCTTGTGGTCCAGTGTAAAGATTACCGGATGAAGAGCCCCCTCGAGTAGGTAACGCCACTCCTCCAATGCCAACTTGATGGCCAATAACTCTCGGTCTCCTATGGAGTAGTTGCGCTCGGAGGAGGAGAAGAGTTTGGAGAAGAAGCCGCAGGATACCATCCTCCCGGATGAAGATTTTTGAGTGAGTACCGCTCCGGCTCCAGAGGAGGAAGCGTCCACCTCCAGGAAGAACTGCTTGTTGCCGTCCGGGCGATGCAGCACTGGAGGAAGAGAAGGCCTGTTTTAAGGAAAGAAAGGCCTCCTCTGCTTCGGGCGTCCACTGTTTGGGGTTAGCATCCTTGCGGGTGAGCGCGGAGATTGGAGCAGTCCTGGAAGAGAAGTGCGGTATGAAGAGGCGGTAATAGTTGGCGAATCCCAGGAACCGCTGAATGGCCTTCAACCCCTCCGGTCGAGGCCACTTCTCGATGGCAGACAGTTTCTCCGGATCCATTCGTAGGCCTGTCTGAGAAATGATGTAGCCCAAAAACGGAAGCGAGGTCTGCTCAAAGAGGCACTTCTCATATTTGGCGAAGAGGTGATTCTGCCTGAGCCTGAGCAGAACCTGACGAACATCCCTCCGGTGAGACTGGAGGTCCGGAGAGAAGACCAAGATATCGTCTAGGTACACCACAACGCAAGAGTAGAGGAGGTCCCGAAATATGTCATTGACCAACTCCTGAAAGACTGCTGGAGCATTACAGAGACCAAAGGGCATCACCAAATACTCGTAGTGGCCGTCCCGGGTGTTGAATGCCGTCTTCCATTCATCTCCCCGACGGATACGAACCAGGTTGTATGCCCCACGAAGATCCAGTTTGGTGAAGATTCTCGCCCCTCTAAGTCATCAAACAATTCTGGAATGAGCGGAAGAGGGTACTTATTCTTCACCGTGATCAAATTTAAGCCTCTGTAGTCAATACAGGGACGGAGAGATCCGTCTTTCTTTTTTACGAAGAAGAAACCTGCTCCCGCTGGGGAGGTAGATTTCCGGATGAATCCTTTGGCCAAGTTCTCCTCGATATATTCGGACATCGACCTGGTCTCAGCAGCGGACAATGGGTAAATACGCCACGGGGAGGCGTAGTACCAGGTAGCAGGTCGATCGGGCAATCATACGGTCTGTGTGGAGGTAATGTCTCTGCTTCCTTTTTATTAAAGACATCAGCGAAAGACCAATATGGAATCGGGAGTCCTGGTAGATTAGCAGGTGTAGGAGAAGGACGGACAGGATGAACAGGCACCAGACACGTTTGATGACAGTCCTGTCCCCAGCGAAGAATCTCTCCAGTCTGCCAGTCGAGCACGGGTGCATGCTTTTGGAGCCAAGGCAGACCTAGTAAGAAAGCGTGAGAGAGTCCAGGTAGAACATGAAATGAGACTCGAATGTAACATTCCCACCTGCAGGGTTATAGCCTCGGTGATAAGCTGGATGGGACGTGGTAGAAGACCCCCATCTACAGCAGCAACAGATACTGGTTCAAGCAGAGGTTTGGTGGGAATGCGATATTTCTCTACCAGAGCCTGTGAAACGAGATTCCCAGCTGCTCCAGAATCAAGTTGGGCTAGTTCGAAGTAACGGTTCTCACCGAGGAGAATTGAGACAGACAGCAGCAGAGATGAAGAGGATTTATTCTTGTCTAGGTGGACCTCTCCGAGTGAACCTAGACACAGGCGTTTCCCGACCTCTCTGGGCAGGTACGGATCCGGTACTCCTTACTGCCACAGTAGAAGCAACTCCCCTCAGCACGGCGTGAGTCCTGACGGGCTTTGACCATCTTGGTCTGGTCGACCTGCATGGGCTCTGCCGGAGGCACTAGAGGAGATACGGAAGGAGTTACAGGTCTCTGAAATGAAGGAGCTAGGCGAGGAAACCTTCTCTCACGGGTGACCTCTTTGGCTCGCTCCTGGAACCGTAGATCAATTCGATTGGCCAGAGTTATTAGGTCATCGAGAGAGGTTGGAATGTCCCGACCGGCAAGTTCATCTTTAATGCGGCCGGACAGGCCCTCCCAGAAGACAGCTATCAGAGCGTCATTATCCCAAGCCAGCTCTGAGGCAAGGGTACGAAACCTTATGGCATATTGACCCACGGTGAGACTCTCCTGACGAAGACGCAGCAGAGATGATGCAGAGGAGGTCTTCCGTCCGGGTTCATCGAATACCTTCCGGAAGGCTAAGAGAAAAGCAGACAGGTTAGACACCAGAGGATCTTCTCTCTCCCAAAGAGGATTTAGCCAGGCCAGGGCCTCTCGGTGAGATGTGACATGATGAAGGCAATTTTGGCCCGGTCAGAGTTAAACTGTGTGCCAGGAGTTCAAAATGCAGGGTACATTGGTTGATGAAACCCCGAGCCAGAGCAGGGTCGCCTCCAAACCGAGGAGGAGCTGAAAGTCGAGGTCCTGGAATAGAAACCACGGAGTTGGTAAGCAGCGGAACTGCCGGATTGCGAGTCATGGTGCTCGCGGTGGTTGTCGGGGAAGTATTCAGAGTGTCCAGGCGGGAATTAACACACCGCAGATGACCCAGTGATGGACTCCTGTTGAGACCTCTGACGAGACAGTTCATGACACAGGTCAGATAGCGAAGGGGTTTGGGTGCCACCGGGTTCCATGGCCCGAGCAAACTGTAACGGGTCAGGTAGGTGGAACCTCTGAGCTTTATTTATACAAGAAGGTTATACTTGTAAGAGAGCGGGTGGCGCCCAGGGAGACAGACAGGAAGTCACGGCAAGTGACGGGGCAGTCTCTGGTTTACGGGAAAGGATCACGGCAAGTGACCGGGGCAGTCTCCTGGATTGACAGGCAGGTTGTCACGGCAAGTGACCGGGGCAGTCTCTGGATTGACAGGCAGGTTGTCACGGCAAGTGACCGGGGCAGTCTCTGGATAGACAGGCAGGTTGTCACGGCAAGTGACCGGGGCAGTCTCTGGATTGACAGGCAGGTTGTCACGGCAAGTGACCGGGTAGTCTCTGGATAGACAGGCAGGTTGTCACGGCAAGTGACCGGGGCAGTCTCTAGATGGACAGGTATATACGACCTGAGATGGTGAAGCCTCCCGGTAGGCTAGCAGGCAGATGGCGGATGGACACTCCCAAGTGAGCAGGCGAGAGTCTCTGGAACAGCCGGGGATCACCGCTTGTGAACGTCCGAACCTCCTGGTAGGGCTGCAGTCAGATGGCAGATGATCGCTCCCAAGTGAGCAGGCAAGAGTCTCTGGAATAGCCGGGGATCACCGCTTGTGACGTCCGAACCCCGGTAGGGCTGCAGTCAGATGGCAGATGATCGCTCCCAAGTGAGCAGGCAAGAGTCTCTGGAATGCCGTGGATCACCCTGTACGTCCGAACCTCCGGGTAGACTTTCGGACAGGGAATTTCAGCAA